>JAFMPE010105644.1:0-27498 GCA_024759925.1 Ficus religiosa | reverse complement strand
AACATGAATAACTTCCTCTTATTAATATCAAAATGTCATATTTATAGAAAATCCCTAATATTGATTTTCTATCCTTACGGCACATATAGATCCCAACAGTCTTACCATTTTCTTTTAACATTATTTATAAAATTTTAACATTTTTTAAACTATTTTTATAAAACTGTAATTTTTGAACAAAGATAGTAAAACTGTAAAATTCTAAAAACTGTCTCTAAATCCAGTCCTGTAATTTGGTTATCAGTGCATGTACAGGAATTGCCTGCTTATGCACTGTTTTGAAAATCCTGTGCAGGAATTTCCTGTACCCTGCACAGTTTTGAAAATCCAATTTTTTCTTAAAATATGTTTTGAATTTGAAAAAGTTTTCTTCATGAAAGAGGTTTACAACTTTTGTTCTTTACTCAAAATTTAGTTATACCTTTAACCTATCCATTTTCCTTTTTGAAACCTCCTGGCCATGCACACTGTCTATTCAGGCCAGTCTCGGATTTTAATTAAAATAGAGGCCTTTGGAGTCTTATTTTTAAAAACCATCTAATTCTCCCTAGGATTTTCAATTTCCTACAACTTTGCAGTTTTAACTTTTTCCAAATTCAGTCTCTAGAGGCCTCAAAATTACGTTTTCAGATCACAGTCCCATTTGATTTGAAAGTTGACAGTTTTGTTTTTGATTGGTTTTCACATAAAAATTTGCGCACCCTACCTCAAACGGTCGTAACCGTGAGCCTACATCAATTCATGCAAAGCATTACGTACATTTTAATCATCCATACACTTGATCATCTTACTTAAAACCCAAATAGGTAATCCTTACTTGTCTTACCAAATTAGGGTTTTAGGTTAGTTTTTAACCCTTTGTTTATCATACATCAACACCATCATCACCATCATCACCATTCATACAATGCTTCTTCTTAAGCATGTAGGGACATATCACAAACACAAGATAGGCATACAAAAATTCCACATTCTTTCTAAAGCATAAAATCAAATGCATGCTTAAACCTATCAATCAAGACCATCCAAACTTAAATCAAGCACATACTAAGCACATAAAACTGTTGCATGAAAAATAGAAAGGGTGAGCTTATGTTCTTACAAACCCATACTTAAAATACATTTAAATCCTTAATCAAAACTTAATAGAATGCTTATGAGATTAAAAGGATTACCTCTAGATCTTGAAGGGTGGATTTACACTTTAGCTTGGAAAAATTTCCTACCTTACTTCACCTACTCACAACCGGCCACTTCACTCTCTGTTTTTAGTTTTTTTTTCTTTCGATTCCTAAGGGTGAGAGGGAGAGTTGAAGACGAACTAAAACTTTTGGGATTCAACTAAATGGTTCACCACAACCCCAACATCACCTATTTTATAGGTGAAAATTAATTAATTTTCTAGAATTATTTTTATTCCTAAAATTGCACATCTAATCCTAAAAACAAAATATTTGCTAAATGTCCCCTTGAGATGGTTGGCCATGGTGGAGCCACTTTGCTCCTAATTAATGCATAGTTATCCATTTAATTTTTAATTTCAAAAATTACTTATTTATCTTTAATGAGGTGTCACCAAATAAAACCATGTTTGGTACTTTTCTTAACATGCAGTCCATTTTTTTAATAACTCAGATAGTACTAATATTGTTTTCCACTAATAACAGCACAATTGTACTGGACTGCAATCCAGAATTTATCTACACTTAACTGGATTGCGTGTAGATTTTTCTTAGGACTTGAAGCCACTTAGTCCTTGTTACTCTAAATATTACGCTTGATTTTTCTAAAGTGGTCCCGTATCTTATTCTCGCTTCTTCATTCGTAATGACGGTTTATCACAGTATAATTTTAATACTGTTTGATATATTGTAGTACCATCTTAATCGTACCTTAAATCATCCTAGTCAGTCGTTGACCGGAATAAAATTATAAATCCTTATTCTGTCTTTTTCATCAAAAGACCTCATGCTCGACTAAGCAAACTATTATTGAGTTTTAAGAACTCAGATATATCCTGATAAAGTCAGATCAGGTAATTCACATAAACATTCATATTCCTTAAAGAGGAAATCATGAATCAGTAAAAAGGGTGACTATTACATCTTCAAACTTATCTCTAATTTTTTTTCCTTGTTCCCAAGGCCACCAAGACAACTGGCCATGTGGAAGCTTTGGTTAAAAAAAAATCCATAATTTCCATAAATCAAAAATTGTATATTTATCCAAAATTACTTGGCCTCTAAGTAGGGCCATGTTTGCATTCCTCTTTACATGCATTCTATTTTCTTTATAATCTAAATAGTACCAATACTGTTTTAACTATCAACAGTGTTGTAATATGAGATTACAGTCTAGAATTTAACTGGATCACGTATAGGTTTTTCTTTAGACTTGAAGCCACCTAGTCCTTGTTGCTTCAAATGTTATTCCTGATTTTTCTAAGATGATCCCAATTCTCATTCTTACTTTTTCATTCGTAATTACGGTCAGCCACAGTATAATTTCAATACTGCTTATTATACTGCAGTACCATCTTATTCAAGTCATAAACTATCCTGGTCATCCATTGGCTCGAAGAAAATCATAATTCACAATTCGGCATTTTTCACCAAAAGGCCTCATCCTTAACTTCATAGATTGTCATTGAGTCTTACAATACTACAAAAACTCAAACATATTCTGATAATTAAATCAGATCATGAGTTTCATATTGACATACATAGTATAGATTTAGATTTCCTTTACACCTAAGGAAATCACAAGTTTATAAAAATTTTCGGTTGTTACAACACACTTGTGATAACCTTGTCAAAAATTTGATAACTTGTCTCAAACTAAAGAAGTTGGGGTTCACATAGACAATTTAGCCTAGAAATAGGAAGCTAAATCAAATGGGAAACTTAGCAAATTACAAAAAATAAAATCTAAAATCTAAAATCTAAAATAAATAGGACATGACACATACTTCTAAAAATTATGAAACTCCAAAATAGAAAAGAGTAGGAAACAAACATGGCTTGTACTAGTTCAAACTCCTCCACTTCAAGAATATATTGTCCTCGAGTTAATCCAACTAGAAGTTGTTGTTGTTTTTATTATTATTATTATTTTGTTATTGTTGTTGTTATTATTATTTTGTCCATATTTAGTTCCTCTTAACATGCGCAACAACGTCTTTTGGATCTACACGATTTTCTCCGGGCAGCCATGTTGCTGCCTCGAGTCGTCGCTATTTTGGTTAAAATAATTTCTTTGATGCCAATTTTGGTGCAGCAAAATAGAAAAAATAACACAAAAAAAAAAAAAAAATAGGGAGTATAAAACTGTGATAACATCATTCATAATTTGATAACTTGTCTCAAACTAGAGAACTCGGGGATAAATAGGAAACTTAGCAAATTACAGAGAAAATACTAAGTTGTAAAACTCTAAAAATTAATAAAACTTCAAAATATAAGTAGAAAAATCTAGTATAGAAAACTATTGACCATGACTTGTCCCACGTCACTATCAATAGACTCCATAAAAGAATAGAACACAATGAAATTCTAAATATATCATATTCTCCTAAAATTAATGCATGTCATCTAGTTTTTCTTGATTAGTGAAACTAGTTCAGCAAAAATAAACACATATAAAATACAAATAAAATAAAATAGTGAAACTACACATAACTGCATTATAAGATGAATAGTTATAATCCTTCCACACCAAAATTCAATATATATATATATTATATTGAAGCATAGTAGGATAGAACTCTAGTCCCTGATTTTAAACAATAATGTTAAATTAAAATTTTTTTTCCTAAATTATGATTTTTTTAATACTTTGTCCCCCAAATTTTGAAACGTAATATTGTGTCCTCCCAAACTATGTTCTGTTAACGAATGTGGCCCTTATGTTACTAAAAGGATAAATTACAGTTTTTCCCCATAAACTTACGTCTGTCACAAAATGTCTCTAAATTTCAATTTATAACATTTTTTCTCCCTGAATTTTAAAAAAGTTTATAAATTTTCTTATTAATTAAATTTTTGATAAAAAAAATCTTCACAATTTATACTTCTAACGAGTGTCATGTATATTTTTCATCAAAAATTTAATTAAAAAGAGAATTTCGCAAACTATTACAAAAATCAGAAAAATGAATATTACAAATTAAAATTTATTGGACAACTTATGACCAGACTTAAAGTTCATAGGAAACAAATATAATTTATCCTTACTAAAACACAAACCTTTAGCAAAACAATAAAATAAAAAAAAGGTAAAATCTATATTTCCCGCCAAATAGAAAACTATGGCGCCCAAAGATAAAAGCTCCTTCCATCCTTCTTGTGATTCTTCTTCTGAAAAAAAAGAAAAAAAAAAAAAAACCTAAATCCCAAATCAAAAAAAAAAAAAAAAAAAAAAATCACAATTGGAAGAAGAGAATGAAGGGAGGTACGGTTCAGATCAACTGGCACCTGACGAAACCAGTCTTAACCATCGATTTTCACCCCCTCTCCTCTACTCTCGCCACTGGTGGCGCCGATTTCGACATCAAGGTTTCCTTTTCCTTCCTCCATCGGAAATTTTACACTCTTTCATTCAATCTTTTGCTTCACTTCATTTGGTTATCTGCTGCTTTGAGTCTGGTTTCGAGTTGTTCTCGTCAAATTTTAGTTTGCTTTGATGGAAAATTTTTTTTTTTTTCCCCTCTGTTTGGCTGCTGAGAAAGTCTAATTGAACTATAAATGGATAGGGAGGCATTAATGGGCGAAATGAGGTACTCGTTCGAAATTTTCCCAACTTGAGACCTTTTCGAAATGTTTGTTAGTAGTTAGTTAGTTTGTTTGTTTGTTTAGTTTTTTTCGTTTTTTTTTTTTTTTTTTTTTTTTTTTTAATTTTTTTTAATTTTTTATTTTTAAATAACTTCAGTAGGTATTTAAATTCATAAAAAGAAAGAAATGGTAACGCCCATTTAATAATTAAAAATATTTAAAAAGAAATGTTATAATTTGTTTGTCTGTTCCGGGGATTTGACTGTGGCGAAATGAAACTAGTTTGTATGTAGAATTGATGTTGTTATTGAGATTTTTAAGTGAGAAATTTGGGCTGATTGTGTCGAAATCCTCCATATTTAACAGCTTTGGACTATAAATTCAGATGATAAAGAGAAGAAACTACCAACTGCTTCATATCAAAGTAGCCTTTCTCATCATAGTTCCGCTGTGAATGCCCTTCGCTTCTCTCCATCCGGTAAAGTCATATCCGCCAACACTATATATCATTTCTTTTTTCTAGAAATAATATATACTATAGTAGTATAGATATTAATTAGTGTTTTCAACGAAAGTTTCTTTAAAAAAAAAAAAAAAAAAAAAAATATTGTTGGGTTTTATTCTCATGCAGTTGGATGTCATTGTCTGCATGTGAACGGTTTCTCTATGAGAGAGTAAACACTTCAGAAGCCTTGATAGAAGTCCAGATATAGCTATTATTTGTCAATAAATATATTAAAATTGAGATGTAGCATAGTTATGGCACAGACTTGCACAGACTTCATACATGCAATCAAACTCCCTGACGTCAATCTCTTAATTAAGAAGTTAAATGGGTATTATAAATGTTATCCCTAGTGATTGTAAAGATCAGAAGTTATTTTTCTTTCTGATCTCTCTATTCTCTTTGAAATTTCACTCTTTTGAGAAGAATATAAACCGCATGTTCTAGTTAGTGGCAGCAGTTTCATAAGAATTATTGGGTAATTTTGCTTATTTATATTGTTTATTTGCATTGATGTTCATTCTGATGTAGACAATGGAACTACTCTTTTGTCTATGCAGGAGAACAACTAGCCTCCGGTGCAGATGGTATGGCTTGTAATGTGAAATTATTCGTAATATGATCTGGTCCAGATGGAAATGTTGTTTAGCTTCAAGATACATTAAATATTCTCCTAAGCCTAGTATTCTTTTTCTTCAGGTGGTGAGCTCCTAATATGGAAGCTACATTCTACAGAGTCTTGTCAAACATGGAAGCTATTCAAGACATTAGCGTATGTCTTTGATCTATTTAAGAATGCAGATTTTAGATTAGTCCCAGATTGTTTAAGAATAGAAAATATTTTGACTACATTTCTGTTGTATGGACGTGTTTATTGGGGTTTCACTTGAACCAATACGCAAATATGATAATGCTTAGATATATTTTCTATCAGTAAGATAGAACAAAATAAGTTAAGTAAAATTGTAGTTTGTACTATCTTCTAAAATAGTGAAGTTGAATCTAGGTTTTGCGTGGCCTGTTTGGCCCAAGATTCCATCCTTTGGTCATTATATCGGAATGATTATTTGCAGACTGCCCTCTTAACTGGATCTTGTTTGTTCCAGATTCCATCGCAAGGATGTGCTGGACCTGCAATGGTCAACTGATGGTGCGTTTCTTATCTCGGGATCAGTAGATAATTCTTGCCTTATATGGGATGCGAACAAAGGTCAGAACGATACACGTAATGATAGAAAATTTCAGTTAAAATGACTTGGAAATTTCACCTTAACTGTTATTATTTCTACTTTTCAGGTTCTGTCCATCAGATTTTGGATGCCCACTTCCATTATGTTCAAGGTGTTGCGTGGGATCCGTTGGCCAAGTATGTTGCTTCTCTTAGTTCTGATAGAACTTGCAGAATATACATCAACAAGCCTCAAGCTAAAGCAAAAGGAACTGAAAAGATAAACTATGTTTGTCAGCATGTAATTACAAAGGCAGAACAGCCATCGGCAGATAATTTTAAGGTTAGTAGACCATATAGATCAGTCTATACACTACATTTACGAGTTGTATCACATGCTGTTGAACCTTCAATATGGTTGGACATGCAGTCTACAAAAAGCCATCTCTTTCATGACGAGACTCTGCCGTCTTTTTTTCGAAGACTAGCCTGGTCACCTGATGGATCCTTCTTAGTCGTACCAGCAGGTATTGACACTAGTATGAAATATAAATTTATGTACATCGAATACTGATGCCGGTAGAAAATTAATTGCGTTTCCGCTACATCAAATACTCTCTGCAACTGTTTATTTTCTAAAGTTTTAACAGTGATGGTTTCTCAGAAAAATTCCCGTATTCTAAAATCAACCTATATTACGTTCAAAATGGCTAGCAACGCAGTTGTAAGTGGAGTTTGATTGGCATACAAGTACTGAAAAATATATACATAATTTAACAATTGTTTTTGTAAGTTGATGTTTCCTTCTGTACTATCAAGGGAAAATGGCACCTACAACGCTTGATTTGATTCGTTAGGAACCCAATGCTTAACAATGTGTTCCAGGAATTTTCATGATGATTATGCATTACTAAAAAATTTGCTTTTAAATGCTTATAGATGGAAAAGGCAATTCTGTCATAGCCAGCCTCAGATCTATCTTTTCTTCTTTCCCTATTTACAACCGATAAGCAAGAGAGAGAAAGAACATAAAGGGGGGAACCCCGCATTTTCTTTTCTTATCAATTTTGTTCCTTTGAAGAATTCTCACTTGATTATCTTATCGGATCATAAACCAATTTGATGCTTGAGCTCGATTCCCCGAGTACTGTCTTCACAATCCTGTTTATAGATTAATCTTTTTCTATTTTTAGTTGAAGTATATTAATCTTTTTTCTTGAATATTTTTCTCTTTCAGGATCTTACAGAGTTTCGCCTGCATCTGAAACCATAAACACGGCTTACATTTTTTCTAGAAGAGACTTTTCAAGGCAAGTGAAAGCTATCATTTTTCAGCATTAAATTATTGTTTGTCCTAAAACGAGAGCTTGGTGTGTTCTACCAAAATAACAAGAATAATAATAATGTTTATGTTAAAATAAAAAAAAAAAAATATATATATATATATATTTGCTGCCTCTTTATCATCGTAATGCATTTGGGAAACAAGATCATCTACTTGTTAAAAAATCATTTTGATGTTGTTTATTAGGTAATATTCTGTCTTTAAAAAAAAAAAAAACGCAATTTTATGGTTAAACAGACACAGATTGCTAGAAAGTCTCTTTGTTCTTTTGTTCGTTTTCCCAAATTTCATTCTATTTCAGGCCAGCCGTACAGCTTCCTGGTGCCAGTAAACCTGTAATAGCAGTTCGCTTCTGCTCCCTGCGGTTCAGCCTTCGGGGATCAAATCCAAGTACTAACAATACCAGACTCTTTTCTGACAAGGATCTAGCTTGACTAATTTATGATTGTAGTAACTCGAACAATCTTTGATGAGTTGTGCAGCTGGATTTTTTAAGCTCCCTTATCGTCTCATCTTTGCGGTGGCTACTTTGAATTCTTTGTATGTTTACGATACGGAGAGCATTCCTCCTATTGCAGTGTTGGCTGGTCTTCACTATGCGGCAATAACTGACATTGCTTGGTAAGAAAAAATAACTTGTGAGTAGTTACAATGATACTTTAGTTCTTCATACTTCTATTACGAGAGCTGAATATGTGTTTTGGCGCCTGAATGGCTGTCATTCTTGCTGTTCAAAGGTCGTCAGATGCTCGTTATTTGGCATTGTCTTCTCAAGACGGTTACTGTACCTTGGTAGAATTCGAAAATGACGAACTGGGAGCACCAATCTTATCAGGTTGGCTTTCCCATGCAAACTATTGTCGCTTTCTGATTGCTCATCTCACCTTTTAATTTCTTTCCTTTCTTAAATTCTTGTCTCCATCTTGGGTGTAGAACAAAAGAAAATTGCACGCGAGGAGAGTAGTTGTCCTGTTGAGAAGCCAGAGAACATGGAAATTGAAGAAACACCAAAAGATGCTCCGGTTGAAGCAAAGGATGAGAAAATCGAAGCTGAAAAGAACGAAGGAAAACAAACGTCAACATCCTCAACTAGTACTCCTCCCAATGGGAATAAGCCTGCCAAGAGACGCATTTCCCCTATTGCCATCGACCCGTAATAAGTGCCATATTCACCTCCGTAATTTAGTCCCCATTTTACAGGTTTTAACTTTTGATTTCGTTTTGTTACTGTTTTCTAATGTGGGACCAGTATATTAGGTTTAGTGAAATTGTGAAATCATATATAGATGCCGAGCAAGAAATACTCAACTTTTTCCCCGAAGAACAAGACTTTAATTATGCTTTTATTTCTTCTGCACCTTGTAAGATATTCAGTCAGTGGGATCTAAAAAGTATATCTATATATTAATGAAGGGACAAAGAAACAATTCCTTGCAAATCTAAACAAAAAATATCAAAATTTGAAGAAAGAAAGATAACAAAACTAAAATGGGATCTCGGACTGAGGTAAATATGACTTGATTTTATCATCTAAAATGTTTTGAAGAGATATGATTGGTAAGAAAGTTAGAGAGAATAATATTTCATGAATGGCTTAGCCAAATTTCCATTGCCTTATTTATCTTATTTTATTTATCTTATAACATTGTATGATTACCTAATATTATTACTTATTTGAGAATAGGTAAACAAAAATATTTTTTATTCTAATAAAATAATATTAGAATGATTATTAGTAATTAACATTACATGATTTATCTTAACATTAATAATTAATCTATTTATCTTATTTTATTTATCTTAACATTGCATGATTACCTAATAATTATTAACTATTTTAGAACAGGTAAACAATATTTTTATTCTAATAAAATAATATGTATCTTTTTCTCACATATAATTTTTTTTTTATTTTACTTTGGTTATGAGTTTACTTACGCGTGCTTATATTTGATAAGACTCAGAGCAATGATTTGGATAATTAACTGTTAACTTGTGCTACATAATTCAAAATAAGAGATTATGAATCTCATTCATGCGTTTACTTAAACTTATAATGAGAATAAGCTATTGCAAATTTACTTTTATACTCATTCCTAATTATATTTTTAACTTTAAAAAATGATTGATTGGCATATTTTATTCCAGTGTTATTAATCATAATTAAATTAAAACGTTGTAATATCAGAACAATACAATTATAAAGTAGTTATATTTGTTTAAGAACATTGAATTAACATAAACTTGAATTGAAATAATTCGAATAAAAATACTGTACAAAAAAAGACACATTATTTTATTAGAATAAAAAATTATTTTTTACCTACTCTAAAAAAAGTTAAGAATGATTAGATAATTATGCAATGTTAGATAAATAAAATAAGATAGATGGGGTCAACTTTTTTCGCATTTTTATTCCCGCCAAAATTGGAGCGTGATTTTCACGTCGCACAAACGTGTACCCGTTTTTTATATGATAAGGCATAACAGGCCGCGAGCAATATTCCTGTGCCGGAACTCTTTTGCATTTTTTTTCCTACCAAAATTGAGGCGTGAGTTCCGTGTCACACAAACGTGAACTTTTTTTTTTTTAAAGGCACAGCAGGCTATGAATAATATTCCTGTGTCGAAACGACAAATTGCTTCGCATTTTTTTCCTACCAAAATTGGGCGAGATTTTCACGTCACACAAACATGTACTCTCTTTTTTTTTTTTTTTAATGATTATGTTGGGAATGCCCTAAGAGTGAAAGATGTTTTAGTTGTATTTCATTTATTTTGAATTGATCAATAATATCTGTTGGGAATGCCCTAAGAGTGAACTCATTACATCTTTACATATTTCACGTCATTTTTCCACCAAAATTCTGGCGTGTTTCATGTCGCACAAGCGTGTTCCCTTTCTCGTCACGATTAGGCACATTGTGTCTCGAGCAATATTTGTGTGCCAAAATGACAACTTTATTCGTGTCGTTTTGCCATCAAAATTTGGGTGTCATTTTCGCGTTGCATACACGTGTACCTTTTTTCGTGATGATTAAGCACAACATGCCTTGACCAATATTCTTATGCCGAAATGATATATTTTTCTCGTCGTTTTTCTTCCAATATTCGGGCATGATTTTCACGTCACACAATGTAACGCCCTAAATCCTGCCTCACAATAACGTTAGAAAATTAGCATTAGAATTAACATAGATAATATGATGAGATAGAAAATTCTTAATTCTAATGTTATGTTGAGTTATTTTTTAGGTGACGCGACGAGGACTCGATGTGCTAGAACAAAGTTCAAGCTAAATTGATGAATTTTTATGATGACTTGATAATTTTGTGTGATGGCTTATATATATATGGTATGTAGTATTTGTGATGAAGTTAATGTTTTAGGGGGGGGGGGGGCGGAGTATGTTATCCGAAAAAGACTTATTTTATATGATGTTAATTTCCGACTCAATTATGAATCTTTAAATGTCAAAAATTATTCTATAAATTAGATAAACTTATAGAGCTTTTCATAAGCTTTCCAATGCCTACTCACTTGTACAAATCCGATATCAGAGTAAGAAGTTATGACCAGTATACTATTCAGATACCTGTTAGTCACCAACTAGTTTACCATGCGTGATTTGAGGTGCGAAAATTCTAAAAGTTAACCTAGTTGTTTCCTTTTCCTTCCACATCTTTTCACACCCTAATAACAGCCATTCCACAGTTATTAAGAGAATTAAACCAAAGAATTCAATCCTAATTAATTCCAAAATTTATTTGGGATTTAATTACAAATTACTTTATAATTTTCAAAGTTTCTCTTTTTACATGCTCTCTCTCTCTCTCTCTCTCTCACTTCCCTAGCCTCCCTTTCCCTTTCTTTCCCATTCTCTTTGTCTGCTCTCTGCCTCTCTCTCATGCTCCAACAGAAGAAAAAAAAAATCTGCCAAACCTCCAAATTCTTTCAAGCCGAAAATCAAAGGATTTAAAGGTATTTTTCGGTATTGTTTGATGATGTGGATGATTTTGTTTTTTGTTTTAGTTTGGGATTCTTTAAGGGGTTGGATGATTTTCTTGATGAGTGTCTTCATGTGAGTTTGAAGAGATGATGAGAAATATTTATCGAGTGATGATCGAAAGAATGGGCGATATGGTTGATTTTGTGAACAAGACGAAATTAGGGTTTTCAATTTCTTGATTTATGATTTCATTGGTATGGTCATTAAATAATTTTATGTGTAGAAACATGTCTTAGGGCTGTTTCATGTGTGTGTGTATGAATCATATACATTGTGATGATAATTTTTTTTAATATTTTAATGATTTTCGGATTTGACCACTGCTACTGGAATTTCCAGATTTTATGATAAGTTTTTGAAACTGCCTTTAAGGATGCAAACAACCTCCATTTTTAATGAATTTGAAATTGTTCGAAAGCCCTGGATGTCTATTTTCATTTGAAATTAGTTTCATATCGTTTGGATATATGAATTTTTATGATTTTTCAAAGAGGCAGAGGTTCAGCTGCCAGATTCTATACAATTTTAGCAATCCATTTTCAAAACTGTTTTTGAGGATCCAAACGGTCTCCGTTTTTAACAAATATGATATTTTTAGAAAACTATGGATGTCTATTTTCATTTGAAATCAGTTTTAGATCATTTGGAGACATATGTAAATTTTTGTGATTTTTCAAATAGGCAGAGGTCCGGCTGCCAGTTTCGGTAAAATTTTATAAATCAATTTCAAAACTATCTTTAAGTGTCCAAACGGTCTTCATTTTTATGAATTAGGTACCATTAGAAAGATCTGGATGTCTACTTTCATTTAAATTGGTTTCAGATCATTCGGAGCTCTGTATGAAGTTTTATGAATTTTTGAAGGGATAAAGGTCTGACTGGCAGTTTCTGTAAAGATTTGTAATTTCATGAAATTGTTCAATTTTTGTGTTGTGATGTTAATGAATGATGAAATAGGCCTTTTAGGCGCTGTATGATATGATGGATGTGTTTGATGAATTATTATGAGCTTTTGTTGATTTTATTATTTATTATTCATGGCATGAACGGTTTTAAAAGCGAGCACCCGATACTTCAATCGCGTGTCACCATCGGAAATTTTGAAAAGATTAAGTAAGGTGTTAAGTAAGTACACTCTCACTTGCAACATGAATTAAAGATTTGAGAAGTATATGTTTTGATGTTGATGATGATGTTATGATGTTCTTAAATAATACTTCTCCTATGATAACATTTTGATGAAAAGTATATATATGGTATGTATATGTATTTTATGTTTTAAAATGGCGTTGTACACCCTTGATGATGATGATGATGATGTTGTCCGGTAAGCTGACTTTTGTCACTGTTGATTTGGGATTTGCTATCCCAACCCTTTCGTGACTAGCGCGCTATGATGGTACAAAGTCAGGCCCAATATATGACGGTTTTTAAAAGTTAAAAGTTTTTAAATGATGTTTATATTTATGATGGTAAAAGAAAAATGTTTATTTACATTTGTGAGATTTAAGTGTCTTACTAAACCCTTACTTATATAAGTTAATTCATGTTACAGATAAAGGAAAGGGTAAGATATAGTGTTGGAGAAGCTTGGAGCAGATAGCGGGACAAAATCTGATAGGAAAACGGGATGAACGATCATGAGATGGATATTTTTAATTTCAAATAAAGTTTTGAGACTTTAGTTTATTATTATTTGATTGGGTGTTTCATATGGACTTAAATTTTATTTCATGAATTGGGTTTTAAAAAAAAAAGTATATATATATATATATTAATTATGAAGGTTAATTTTGATATTGTTTTTTTTTTTTTTTTTAAATTCTAGAGTTTTCTAAAATTATCTAAGTAAAGTTTTCTGTTATATAAATATTTTTATTTCAAGCTTTATTTTTTCCGTAATTTTATAAGAGATAAATGATTAAATAAAAAGTCAGCTGTAACGGTCCGTGAGGGTCGTTATACACAAACATATACTTTTCATGACGATTGAGCGTAGCAAGCCCCGAGTAATATTCTTGTGCCAAAACGACAACTTTTTTCCCATCGCTTTGTCACTAAATTCTAGTGTGATTTTCACGTGTACCCCTTTTCATGAAGGCACAACAGGCCCCGAGCAATATTCGTGTCCCGAAACAACAACTTTTTTTGCGCCATTTTGTTGTCAATATTCAGGCGTGATTTTTGCGTCGCACAACAAGTACCCCTTTTCATGATGAGTGGGTATAGCAGGACCCGAGCAATATTCGTATGCTGATATGACAACTTTTTCCATGTCATTTAGCCGCCAAAATTTGGGCGTGATTTTCACGTTGTACAAACATGTACCTTTTTTTCATGATGATTAGGCACAGCATGCCCCAGGCAATACTTACATGTCAGACATATAAAAGCCAAAGGAACAATGATTATAGAAAATTAAGAAGAGCAAGAAGTAAATAAAACCATATAAATAGGTAAACTTCATAAAGTATTTAAGACTGAAGAATTTAGCTTATGTAGACAGTTGGAAGAAGTGGGTTGGAATCCTTAGCTTTAGGTTCCAATTGTTGCAGCGAACAGTCACACTTAAAACATTCTCAAAGCAGACTTAAGGTACACTCAAAGCACACTCAAACTTAATTACAATCTTACAAACTTTTACACTCAAAATTAAAACTTTTATTTACAATACTTCTTTTTGAAGCTTTATTTTCTGCGCTTCTGAAGCTTCTTTCTATTTTTCGCGCTTGCCTTCATCTGATCAACTTGACGCCTTTTATAGGGCTCCTCCAAGGCTGCTATGAGGGCACGGGTTATCAAGACAAATGGTGTGGTCCCTATGCTTTTAGAAAAGCAGAGGCTAAAGGATCATGGGAGGAAAAGAAGGAATCCAAGGTTTGCTTTTTGAAAAGAAGAGGGGAAGACCACTTGCTTTTTTAAGTGATCAAGAAACGGTGGTAAGTGGAAAAAGTGATGGTCCACTTATTTTAATAAAGTGGAGAATCCAAGGTGAAAAGAGGACAAAGAAAAGTGGTCTCCAATCTTTAAGTGGTTCACGAGAAAGGAAGAGATAAATTTGATAGAAAAGAAGAGATAAAGTACTACTTTGATTATACAGCACATGGGTGTTGCCTTTGGGAGATTTATCCTCACAACCAAAGAATCTGCTGACAAAGATTAATGGAGATATACATATATATATATATATATATTGCTATTATTATTATTTTTTAATTTATCCTCATAAGGATTCTAAGAGAACTTTCTGCCATATCCGGGTTTGTAATTTTCGTCACTTGACACCGGAGATACGTCTAGCATATCATCGTCTTCCTCATATGAGTCATTCAATAGCTGCTTAAGCTTTTCTTTTTCTTCAGGAAGCGGTTTTTTCTTTCCTTTAGATAAGGAATGGATTAATTTGGATACATTGATAGATTAATGTTTAGGAACTTCTTTTTGAAAATCTCCTTTAACAAGGATAAGATTTATATTTTTTCTTTGAGAGATAACTGAAATCATTTTTTTCCCACCATCTACTAAAAAATCTTTTTACCAGATTTGGCATAATATATACATGGATTATGTATTCCCATTTAAATATCCACGGAACCTCATGTAAGGTTGTGAATAAAAGAAACCTTTCTGCTATATTAGGGACCTTTTCTTGATTTTCCTTAGCGAAATAATCAAAGCCTCTTTTTACCTCTTTAGGAAAGATTTCTAGGATAGGGCCAAAGTATTCAAACCAGTATTTGAACCATTTTGGAATATCTTCGGTGATGTACTTGTCTCCTGTTTTGAGGGTAATAAACCACGAATGGGAATTTTGGGAATTTTGATAATGCAAAGTTTGCTCCCAGGCTTCTATGTAGTCGAAGTAACTATAGGTTCGAGGTTGAATGACTTTGTTTTGAAAGACATTTATTGATTTTTTGGATTTTTTATAAGAAAGGTTTTTTTGGATTTTTATAAGACATTTATTGACTTTGTTCCAATCTGTATAAGAAAGGATTTTTTGGATTTTTATTGAGGAGTAAGCTATTTGGGTAGCATTTCTCATCTTGTGGAAAAAAATGGATTACTCAATATCAGTTAGGACAGCTTCATACCATTCCCTGGATTTAGGAAAGGTGAGAGGATGCAGATGGATGGGTAGGAAGGAGGCTGCTACTTCAGTAGGGGATCTGTTTAGATCCTGTTTTTGATCAATAGTGATAATTGCCTTCTGCCCAGTTACCTGATATTCTTCCTTCTTTATTTTAGAGGGAGAACAATAGATCTAACTTTTGACTTAGGAGGAAGAAAAAGCACTCTGTATCATCCTGCAAACATTCAAGGAAGGCAGTTTGTTGGAAACTTCCTCAAAATGCTCAAGGATCTTCTTTTTAGATCCAATAGATTGATCACCCTAAGGTGTCATATCTTGATTGAAAATTGGTTTGTTAATTCCTTTGTATAAGAATTTTGGGTCACTGGTTCCATAAGTGACTAAAAACTAGAATTTTCCATTATCTTCTCCAAGAAGTCCTACTTTAGGGTCTGAGATATCAAATCTCTCTTTAAGAGATATGTTTACCCATATGAAATTAGAGTCTTTAGAATCAAATTCTATGATTTATGTATTTAGTGGGAAGACATTTTTCTTTTTCTTCAATCTTTGATTTAAGATAGTTAATTTCTCGCCACTCAGGTTTAGTGGAAAAATTTAGCTTGACTTGGTTAACATTAACTTCTGAGACTATTCCTTCTTTTGAGACTTTTAGAGGATAGATTAACCCAAGGAAAGGAGTTCCTAATATAGCTAATCTGGTGGTTTCTTTACTAAGAAGGAAGCTGGTTTTGAAACAGGCTCAGTCTGAACAAACTGCAGCATTGGACAATTTATATTGGGTTGACATTTTCCCTTCATTGGTAGTGTTTAGGACTTGGGTGGTCTTAGTGAAGTATTTTGTAGGAACAATTCCTTCACCGATACAATTAAGATCAGCACCTGAATCTATAAGGGCTTCAATCTTTATGATGTATTATTGGGCTATGACAATGGTGACTTGGGCATACCATTTTTGGTTAATGACTCTGTCTGTGATATTAATAGACTCAAGCATTTTTGAAGAGGATGATATGTTTTCGAATACTTCTTCCAACTCCTGGTTAACATGTTTTTCTGATACTAGATGAGAAAGAGCTGAATCATTAAGGAGTTTTAGAGTTTGAACTCTAGATCTGAGCTCTTTAAGCTATTTTTTTAGTTTCATTGATCTCATATTTAAGATCTTGAACTGTAGGTTCTTTTTTAGAACCTTCTGTTTCCACTCTTTTAAGAATTTCCTTAAAGAGTATCGCTGGGATTTTTCTTGAAGAGTTTTTTGTATTTTCATGTCCTGGTATTTAGGACCTTCCTTGGCGATGTACTCTTCTAAGGCCTTTTGTTTTTCTTATGGGTCTTCTATCTTATCTATTATTTTTAAGATAAGATTTTCCTCTTTTGAGTGGACATTGATATTCAAGCCATTCATTTTGAGAATATCTTCATCAAGGTCACATCTACATCTAGGCTTAGGGTCTGCCTGATGAGGGCATAACTACTAAGAAGCTTGAAGTTGAAGAATTAATCAAAGTTCCCGTGGGTCCGGTAACAAGAGCTCGAGCTAAACACTTAAAGAAAGAACTCAACAATTTAATCCGCAAGGTCTAGCAAGAGGATTGGGTGTGTTCACTAATGAGGGACAACAAAGGTTGGTCCACCTCATCAAGGTTGTAACGACCCACCTTACGTAGGTCGTTACCATACTTATTTACTTATTTACTTCATAACATAACATGCAGAATTAGGGACTAAATTTTTTTTTAAAACAACTTGAAACTGAAATTCATCTCAGTATATACTCACTTATATATATGTACATATACTTACTTACTTGCTTACTTTAGTCTTGAAATATTAAACTTAGATACAACATATATAACAATATACTATAACGAAACGCGTAGCAACTCACAGCCCATAGTTTCACAGTTTTGCACTGCCACGCTCCACTGCCTTGTATCACATATTGCTCATCGATTGGTTACCTATAGCATAAACATAAGTCATGAGCTATTGCTCAGCAAGTACAACTATTAACTCGCAAAATATTTCATAACAATGCATGAACCACTTATTCTTTCATTATGCTTCCTTATGTTAACATACTTTTTGGGCCCTTACATAACATAAGTGTACGTACCGTGGCGCGCAGCCATGGAGTAGTTGGGACGGCCAGTCCTGTCCAACTCAAACCATGGACCAAACCTGTCCTAGTGCCGGTCGGTACGACGCGAGAAACTTGCTTAACAGCATACTTGAAAAACTTGCTCTTACATTAAAACGTACTAGAAAAGCTATATCCTGCTTGAAATCATTACGCACTTATAAGCAGTTTCTTACTTGAAACTGGGTTCTTATTCTTACCAAGTGATTTAACATTAGTGAGCATGCTTCATGATGCCACAATAATAAAGCATAAATCATATGCACCTCAACATGTATGCATGAGCTTGAAAACATATTAGCAGTAAAAACATTTCTCGTTTATACTATAGGTGGAGTTGTACTTACTGATTTTGCTGAATCCTTAATCCAGTGTTTTTCCAAATCATGGTAACAGGTTACCTTCCTGTTTCCAGAAAAATCATAAAATAAGAATCATCCTATCTTGTTATGAATCATATTATTTAATGTTAGTATCACACCAACATTCATAAAAACCCTAGTTACAAGCGTATGTTATATTGGTATCCCATTTGGTTACTATAAGTAACCTTGGATCCAAAACTCAACATATAATATTTGTATCTAAATAACTTAATTCAATAAATTTGGTTGTTAGTGCATGAGCAGGAATTACTTGTTTATGCACTGTTTTAAAAATCCTGTGCAGGAATTGCCCGTACCCTGCACGGTTTTGGAAATCCAGTTTTTCTTTAAAAATATGTTTTGAATTTGATAAAGTTTCCTTCATGAAAGTTGTAGATTTCAACAACATCTAAAACTTTTGTTTTTGGTCAAAACCCTGAATCTGTCTCTAACTTGCTTGTTTCTTCTTTTGAAAATTTTTTACCATATTTACTAACCATAAAAATTGGTCTCGGATTTTGATAAAAACGGAGGACTTAGGAGCCTTATTTTTAAAAATAGTCTTTCTTGACCCCTAGGATTTTTCATTTCCTACAACTTTGCAGTTTTGACTTTTCCCAAATTCGGCCTCTAAGGGCCTCAGAATCTTGTTTCCAGAAAACTGTCCAGTTAATCCGAAAATGGCAGATTTCATTCAAATGAGTTCTTATGTAAAATTACGCGCACACTACCTCGAACGGTTAAAAACCGTGAGCCTACGTCAAGCATGCAGGGCGTTTCATAATGTTTTCATAATCACATATTCATTTCTTATCCATGTAACTTTTGTGCAACCCAAATGGTAATCTATACCAAATTAGGGTTTTTAGGGTTTTCTTAAACCCTAATTGCAACATATCACACCCTTTACTTATTCATTCATAAAACATCATTCTTGAGCATATAAGAACATATAGCAAATATGTAATAGGCATTCACACAGCCAACTAACTTCTAACTCAATAATCATAAACTTGCATCAAATCATAACTAGAGACCACCAAACACTAATCAAGCATAATCAAGCACTTACCATAAACCCTAGTGCATGAAACTAAAAAGTGAGCTTATGCTCTTACATTTCCAACATGGAAATACACTTAAATCTTAAACCAAACTTAATTGAAGAACTAGAGGGTAAAAAGATTTACCTCAAGATCCAAGAGAGTGAATCTAGACTATGGTTGAGAAATTTTTTCCCTCACACTCCTACAACACCAAAACCGATCCCTGTCTCTCTCTCGCTTTCTTCTCTTTTTCTTTTCTTTTGGTTTGGCTGCTAAAGGAAAGAAGGCTAGAGAATGAGCTGCCAATATTAAGTTTCACCAAAAGCTTACAAATGAACACACCTCCACCTATTTATAGGTGAAACTTTTTTTTTTTTTTTTTTCAAGAATTGTATAATGGTCTTCAAGAGCAAAATTTTTGCTCATAGACCTCATGTGGTGGCCGGCCATCTAGGGCCATGTGGAAGGTCATACTTGCTCAAGCTCAATACCTGGCCAAGTAAGCAAAGCTAAAGTGCTTACTCACCAAGGCTAAGAACATGATGTGTCAAGCTCTCAAAAATAAGATAATTTTTATTTCTAAATTGCATGTTGGTCCTTAAGAGCACAATATTTGCTCATAGGGTCATGGTGGTGGCCGGCCAATAGGGCCATGTGGTGATACATGCTTGTTGAAACACAACACTTAGCCAAGTAAGCAAGGCTAGTGTGCTTAGTCACCAAACCTAGAAGCATGACATGTCATGTTCTTAATAAATCCCTTATTTCATACTTGCATATAGGTCCTTAAGTGCATAATATTTGCTCATTGACCATATGAGGTGGCCGGCCATGTAGGCCATGTGGAAGGCTTGAGATTTCACAAAATTTTTCAAACTTATCCCTAACTAATCATCATTGGTTTCCAATGTAACTATGATAACCAAACTTGTAATCAATCATAGGCCTAGTTGGATGTGAAGTCCTAGTTAGAAAAGTCCATCATTTAAAAATTTACATAATTATCTACAATCACACCTTTTTCTTAAAATTGCACTTTGGCCCCTAATGACAAACTATTTGCACTTTAGTCCTTGTGAGGTGGCCGGCTATGGTGGTGACATTTGGCTTCAATTCTTGCTTAGTCATCCACTTAATACTTTCTTAATTTTCCAAAAATCCATGATTATTTACTTTTCTTATAATTGCATATTGTCCCCTAAAGACAAAAATATTTACATTTTAGTCCCTATGAGGTGGCCTGTCATAAGGGGTGCTTAGCGGCCAAAATTTCTTCTAATGATCATCCATTTTTATTCAAGGATGAGGTGTCCTCTCATTAAGCACCGTTTGGCCTTTCTTCGAAAAATAGTCCATTTTCATTCTAACATAGATATAACAAATACTGTTTTCAACTAATAACAGTATATTCATACTAGACTACTTCCATAATTTATCTGCACTTAACTGGACTGCGTTTTGATTTTTCTTAGAACTTAAAGCTACTTAGTTCTTATTATTCTAAATATTGTGCTTGATTTTTCTACAGTGGTCTCATACCTTATTCTTGCTTATTCATACGTAATGACGGTTTTTCACAGTATAATTTCCATACTGCTAATTATACTGTAGTACCGTCTTATCATACCTTAGGTCATTCTAATCAAACATTGACCGACATAGGATCGTGAATCCTAATTTCGCCTCTTTCAACAAAAGGCTTCATATTCGTATAAATAAGCTATTATCGAGTCTTAAAACATTACAAGAACTCAATAATACTTTGATAAATCAGATCACATAAACATACATATTACAAACTTGGATTCCCTAAAAAAGAAATCGTAAATTTGTAAAAAGGTTGGTTATTACAAAGGTCAATTCAGATCAAGAAGATCAGCCATGCAAATCCATGCAATAGGTGTGTGAATCAAGAAAGAGAAACTTAAAACTTTTTGGTTTCTTTTTCTTTATTAGCTCATTAGTCCACTTTCCATTTCTATATTTTTGGCGTGTACAACATTTTATTTTTGTTAGATTATTTTGTTTTCTTTTTCTATTTTAGTCAAATAAAATCTTTTATTACCAGATTTTAACATTAGTTAAGAAGGCATGTAACTAAGCTATTTTAGGAACTTTCTTTGTAATAATTCAGCCTATTAATAGGCGCCTATGGAAAAGAAAGAAGGAGGTAATTCATTTAGAAATTTGAGAGTTTTTCTCTTTGGTTCTTTGAAGAACTATTTGAACTTATCAAGAATTATTCTTGTGGCATTCAACAACGACTTATCAAATGGATTTCTATCACCGTTTGTGGCATTTACAATATACCAAGGTTCTTGTTTCATTGTAATCAATGGGTTGAGGTTCCATTCAAATCTGATCGCAGAATGATCTTAGGTCCCTAATTATGTTTGGGTCTCGTTATTCTTGATGAGGCTCGTATCATTTGGTATCCGAGCAAGGTTCTAGCCTCAAGTTTGCTTATCCCTTTTGTTTTTCAGTCTAGTTTTCCAATCTATTTCTAAACTTTAGTTGGCTGAACTTCCCTTTTATTTTTGGTTGAATTTTTTTCCCTCCTTTCCATGCTGTAGCTTTGATTTCAGTTCTTGATGTTGAAAAAAAAAAAAAGTCAAAAAAGAAGAAGAAGAAGAAGAATCATTGAATCTGATTGAGTTTCTTTTTGGAAAAAAAAAAAAATTAGTGTGACACATATTCTTACTGGAAATTCTTATTGGAAAATTCATGTGACACATTCGGTGTTCGTAAAATCAAAATCCCATTGGTAAGTTATGAATGAATTATTGCTGGAAATTCTTGTTCTTATTTGATTAGTTTGATAAGAGCTAAAAGAGAATTAACACGAGTGGAAAAAGGCAAGAGTGTGAGAATATATGAGGGTAAAAGCCAAATATTTTGTGTGGAAAAAATGAATGTTGAGTGAAACATAATCCTTGAGTGAAACATGAGAGGGAAAGAATTGTGAGGTCCTTTTTTTTTTTTTTTTTTTTTTTTTTTTTTTTTTTTAACTTATCTCTTGTAGAAATCATGTCTCAACACAACCATAAGGAAGCTCAAAGAGGGGCGGATCCCAGGCTATATGTGGAAGCTTTGGTAGGAGAGATCAGGCAAATGATGAGGGTAGAATTAGTGCAAGTCAATGAACGGTTGGATAGAGTGGAAAATGCCAATCAGGGACAGCCACAAATGGCTCCCAATGTGCATAAGAGGGAAAGAGTTCAACTGAGACATGTCACGGAGGACTTTAAGGAGTTCAACGAGGGCCGTTTTGAAGAGGAGGACGATGGACACTTAGTGGGCAGCATTCGGAGGTTTGGAAGGATTAGAAGAGATAGGAATCGGGAGTATAATAATTTGGACAGCATTAAGATGAAGGTGCCTTATTTTCAAGGCAAGAATGATCCCGAGGCTTATCTAGAGTGGGAAAAGAAGATGGAGCTAGTCTTTGATTGCCACAACTACTCCAAGATGAAGATGGTAACACTTGCAGCCATTGAATTTTCTGACTATGCTACTGTTTGGTGAGATCAATTGGTGTTAAACAGGAGACGAAATACAGAAAGACCGGTGGACACTTGGGAGGAGATAAAAAAGTGATAAGATTACCTACCGATTGGACCGCTTATAATGATAACATTTTTATCTTGTTTTGATACTCATTTTTGATCATAGCATCGCAGTATTCTTCAGAAAATTCTATCAATTATTCCTGTACTGAGGGTGGGTAGCGATTTTTTTTTCCAAAATTTTTGGCTAAGTCACTATTATCGGGATTTGTACAAGAAGTTGCAAAGACTTGCACAAGGCAATTGGAGTGTCGAAGATTACTACCAAGAGATGGAGATAGCAATGATCCGAGCAAATGTAGAGGAGGATCAAGATGCCATTATGGCACACTTTTTGGTAGGTTTGAATTAAGAAATCGCCAATTAGGTGGAGTTGCAACATTACGTGGAGTTGGAGGATATGGTGCACAAGGCCATAAAAGTTGAGAAGCAACTAAGAGGAGGGGTACACAATCGAGCTGATATACGGAACGAACTCCTTGGAAGCCAACTTATTCAAAGAAGGAAGAGAAAGCCACGGCAAACCTTAAGGCAGAGACCAAGCCTTCTTCCTCGACTTCCAATTCACAAGGTAAAAATGACTATATTTCCACTCGCAATCATGATATTAAGGGTTTCAAATGTCAAGCCTGGGGTCCCATATCTAGTCAATGTCTGAATAAGAAAGTTATAGTGATGCAGGATAATAGCGGATCGAAACTGAGGATGCAGAAGATGTTGAGTCTATGCCATCATTGGTGGACACTTTGGATGTGTAGAGCGTTGCTCATTGTGAGTTGACCTTCGTGGCAAGGAGAGCCTTAAGTGTGCAAGTTAAGGAAGATGAAGAGGAGCAACGATGATGAGGACATGGCTAGCACAAGAGCATGGAATGCAGATCCTATTCAAGTTCCTATCGGACCAATTATCAGAGCTCGAGCAAATACGTTCAAAGATGTACTCAACAGGCTAATTCAAGAAGTTTGGACTCAAGCAAATTCGTGGGGACCCAATGAGCTTGATCCACATGTTCAACAAAGATGCATCAACATGATTCAAGTTATAGAAGAATCCAGCCAAGACTAAGTTTAATTTTAGCAAGTTAAATTGGGATGTTTAGGAATATTCTTTTGGTATATTGTAAGCCTTGCATGCCAAGATATTTACTTTCCTTTATTTGTTTAGGCCTTCTTGACTTTTCATGGGCATTTATGGCTGATAATAAATCCATTTAAAAACTTCTAACTTTCATTCTCTAGTGAAGGTGTGAGATCAGCCAATTAAAGGGCTGATTGTTTCCTTTTTTTCTTTTAGGCAAGTAAGAACTTTTAATTACCAAATTTTAGCCTTAATTGTAATAACCCAAAATTGTGATGAACTTATGATTTCCTTAGAGACAAGGAAAATCTAAGACTGAATCATGCATGTCAATATGAAGCTCATAATCTGAGTTAAATATCAGTATATGTTGAGTTCTCGGTTAATTAGCTACGAGACTCAATAATAGTTTGCTTAGTCAAGCATGAGGCCTTTTTGAGAAAAATAGTAGAATAGGAATTTATGATTTTTTTTTTATGGTCAATGTTTGACCAAGTTGACCTAAGGTTTGAGTGAGATAGGACTGCAGTGTAGTTAACAGTATGGAAATTATACTACGATAAACCATCATTACAAACAAATAAACAAGAATAAGGTTCAAGACCACCCTAGAAAAATCAAGCACATTATTTAGGACAATAAGGACTAAGTAGCTCCAAGTTATAAAGAAAAATTTATACGCAGTCCAATTTTATGCAGATGAATTCTGGACTGTAGTCCAGCATGACAATACTGTTTTTAGTGAAAAACAGTATTAATATTATCTAAATTAGTAAGGAAATGGATTGCATATTTATATTAAGGGATTTTTGGAATTAAATGGATAATTATGCATGAATTGGAAGCCAAGTGGCTCCACCTTAGCCGGCCACCTCACAGGGATTAAAGTGTAAATATTTTGTCCTAAGGGGCCAAAGTGTAATTTTAAGAAAAGTAAGTAATTATGGATTTATGCAATTTATGGATATTCCTAACCAAGCCTCCAACTAGGCTAATGATTGGTTGCAAGCTTGGTTACCTTGGAGAACAAGGAATTAAAGATAAGTATGGAAATATTCTTTTTGTTGGTATCTAATTATGGTTTGATGAATGTTTATGATGTTATGTGTTAGAGTATGTGTGGTATGTATGAATGTCTAGTATGTGTTTGTAGTATGTCTCCACACACTCAAAAAGATGTATGGTGTGAATGATTATGATGATGGTGATGTATGTTGCAAGGAGGGTTTAAGTTAACCCCAAAAACCCTAATTTGGTACAGATTACCATTTGGGTTTGTATGAAGATTGTATGGATGAGAAGTGAATTCATGATAATGAAAATGTTACATAACGCACTGCATGCTTGTTGTAGGCTCACGGTTTTAACCGTTCAAGGTAGTGTGTGCGTAATTTTACGTAAAAACCAACCAAAATGAAAACTGCCAGTTTCGGATCAAAACTGGACAGCAATTTGGAAACAGGATTTTGAGGCCTTTAGAGGCTGAATTTGAGAAAAGTCAAAACTACAAAGTTGTAGAAAATGGAAAATCCTAGGGGGCTGCATAAATAGATTTTGAAAAATAAGCTCCAAAGGCTTCCATTTTTGTGAAAACCCAAGCCCTAGTCTTGACCAAACCCTGTGCACGGCCAGCCGGTTTCAACCAGGGTTATGATCAAGTTAAAGGTAGAATTAGGTTTTAAGTGAGAACTGAAAGTTGTAATATTATTCGAGGCCTACAACTTTCATGAAGAAAGATTTTTCAAATTCTAAATAGATTATTAAGATAAAATTAGATCTTAAAACCGGTGCAGGAAACAGGAAATTCCTGCATATGATTTTCAGAAAACAGTGCAAAAGCAGGAAGTCCCTGCACATGCACTGATACTGAAATTAAGAAACTATTTTTAAAGTTTGTTTTCAGAGTATGGTAGTTTTTAACTTTTTTTGCTTAAAAGCTATGGTTTTATAAAAATACGGTTTTTATAAGGAATATAAAGTTTTACAAAAGATTTTAAAAGAAAACTTGACAAAGTTTGTCAAGAAAAGAATAAGTACTTGGGCCAAAAAGTATTTCGAAGGTATAATGACAAAAGATGACTGATAGTAACCGGTTAGGGTACCCAAGTTATTGGGTTAGGCCTTATCCTATAGTTACCAATGGTAACTTAATGGGGTAGTACTTTAAAAGTAATTGGGACTTAGTAACCCAATAGGGTATCATTCAAAATTAGTTGGGCCTAAAACCTAGGGTTACCTATAGTAACCTAGTGGGATATGAATTAAGAGTAATTGGGCTTAGGCCCAAGGTTACTAATAGTAATCTAATAAGACACTATTGAAGTAGGACTGCGCTTAGTACCTAGGGTTACCTAAAGTAACCTAATAAGATATTGTTTAAGATTGGTTGGGCCATGAGCCCTAGGGTTACGACAAGTAACCGAATAAGTTATCATAAGAAGATGTGGGGGACATATAACTATGGTTACTCAGGGATGTTGGTTAGGATACCAACATTTAATGATTATTATTTATGATAAGATATGGCGATCCTTACCTTATGTCCTTTTTAAAAACAGGAAGTTAACCTATTGTTGCAATTGATAGGAGCAACAAACTCAGGACGTAACGTAACAGGTAAGTACAACTCCACCTACAGCATGGACAAAACGTTTTTGTTGCATGACATATTTTTCAAGAAATCATGAATTGATTTACATAATTTACAGATGTTGTATGTTATGATGTATTATGTCATGATGTTTTATTTTATGGTTGATATAATGTTATGTTATATGCTTTGATATAATGACATCATGAGGTATGTTCACTAATATTAAACCACATGGCAAGAACATGTTTTAAGTCATAAGATAAGACAAGCTACTGTTATTGTGTCGTATCGACTTGCCACGAGGGCGGGGTTAAACGATATAGTCCATGGTTTGAGTTAGATTAGATTGGCTGTCCCAAACACTCCATGTTAAATGGCTTGGTTCATGGTTTGAGCTGGATTGGACTGGCCGTGTGACGCCCCAACCTACGTAGGGCCGTCACATTACTTACTTAATTATTCATTACTTGAAAATTTGAGAATAGATTTTTTTTTTCAACATACATATATATAAAGAGATTAGCTCATAGCGAACTTATCATACATATATACTGAAATAGTAAGATCATTTGAAGTCTTCAATACCAGATATACTACATATCATAATTTGTTTTTGAAATATATACATACATACATAAACCCATTAACTCCAAAGGAGGTTGCGGAAAACATGCGTAGTGGTATCCCACACCGCCCTTCATCCGCCGCATCGTCCACATGTAGCCCACTAATTAAACTGCGGGCTTCTTACCTACAGTATGAAACATATCTGATGAGCTTTCACCCAGTAAGCACAAACTTAATCTCACAAAAACATT
>JAFMPE010105643.1:0-13057 GCA_024759925.1 Ficus religiosa | reverse complement strand
TGGTTAAACCAAACGGAAGCCGAGGCAGTAAAATGCTCCGTTTTGCTCAAAATTTTACAACACATAAGTACAGAGTCCTATTTTTCTGTCTCAACTATTCTCTCAACAAGTTTTTGACAACTTATTAATTTAGTTAAAAATTTTAATATTTAGTATTTTTGTGTGACTAAATTCTTAAATTCAGATGATATGACATGACACTATATGAGACATAAAATTTCAATTTAGGTCAGTTGTGGTATCTAAAATCTTTTGATGTAACTGTGTTGGAAGTCTAATCTTACGGTGTCCAAAAACATGTAGGTGTTTTGTAAATTTGTTTCAAAATTATTATGACTATGAAAAGTAAGATTTTAGATGTTTGATAAATTATGAATAAAATTGTTGTAGAGATGTATAATGATCAAATTTGATATTTTGATCTTTATCGTAGATGGAAAGTACATAATCTAGAATAAAATTACCATTTTTGGAAAGTACATAGTAGCAATTTTCTAAACCAGAATGTAATTGACTATGAAAATTACCAAATTTTTGATATCCTGAATACTAGATGAAAAGTACAGAATAAAATTGCCAATTTTCCTTGGAAAAAAAAAAAAAAAAAGTCTCTCTTGAAACAAGTAGTTGTGTTTTAATTTTGCTTTCCATCAATGCCCTTTCTTTCTCCTTGTTTTCACAGGATTGGCTTTTTGGCTTTTCATTTAATTACTCTTGTTATTGGAAAAAGAAAAAGAAAAAAAGAAAAAAGAAAAAGAAAAAGAAAAGAAAAGAAAACAATTATGATTGGCTATCTTATCGTAAAGCCTAAGCAATTAAGTCGGTTTTCTCTTACCCGACTCCTGCATAAATTGCGATTAAAATGACGAAGGGCTAGTGGTCGTAAGATTGAAGGTCTTCAGGTGCTTTCAATCGACGATGAAAAGTTTAGGTTTTAATAGCTGAAAACTCTTTGCTAAGAACCTCAAAGCAAAATTCCTCCAAATATCAGCATCGGATAAATACTAGATTTTAGATTATTCTATCAAAACCTAACCTTTCCAATTCGGTAAATATAGTCATTATATTTAAAATTATCTCACTTTTCCTTTGTATTTAGAGCAATTACTTACCAATATATCAAACCTATTGTAACGACCCCTCATAGACAGTTACAGTTGACTTCTCTTTTCAACTTATCAAATTGAGGAAAATATAAGCTTGAAATAAAAATTTTGACTTGTTGGAAAACTTAGATAATTTTAGAAAACTAATAATTTTTTTTCTTGTGACAGTCATCAGTTTCTAAAAGGAAAAAGGTAAGACATGCAGTCACACATCGTTTAAGAATGGATATATGTAATGGTTTATAAATAAAGATACCACCTCTTAATAATATGAGACCTTTTGGAGTGAATTCAATAACAAAACTGTGAGGACACGAGACCCAAAATGGACAGTATTGTACTAAATTGAGGCATGCGTCGCTATACCTATGCATTACAAAACCATGTTAAACATGTATAAATCTATACACGTATATAATCTTCTCGTTGGCATTACCTCTGTTTCTGTTTCTGTTTCTAATATCTGAGGAAGGCTAATGTTAGTGATTATTGGAAACACTTTTCATTCCCGCGCGTTTAGTATTTGTTGAAATGTCTGAGAGAAGGTCCGTGTAATTTTTTTTTCTTTGGAACTAGGTGGACTTTTTTTTTTTTTGGGGAACAGTAGTTAGTTGATCATCCAAAACAAAAAATCTTTGACAATGTGGGATAATTAAAGTATTAATTATCGTCAGCAATTAAAAAAACGAGACTTATTCAGTGGATGGATTAGCTACTTTCCCCAAATCCACTCGTATTGCGTTACAAAGGTTTACACTTATTTTATAACAACCTGTTTTTTCCCCAATTGCAACTTTGTTTCAACATTATGTAATAATTGTTCTCTTTGGAGCATAATGAAAGTACAATTTCCAAGTAGTAGATATGTATATAAATCTCGTACTCTTTAAATGTGATGTTGATGTCCATATAAATTTTCTCTTTGTTTCATTATTGTATTCATGTTAGTGCCTATATATAATTGCTTATACTTGTAGCTATATATGTATTTGATTTATAGATCATATTTCTTTCTGAGTTCAACTCTTAGGAATTCTTAATACATCCTTTTCGTTTGGTTTGATGATTTTGACGACTATACTTTACAAAAGTTAAGATTTCTTCTTGTGGAAATAGGTAAGAATTTGAGGAATTGATATGGAAATAGGTGCAATTGATCGTATCTACGGTGAGGTTATTTCTGATAATATTGATAACTAAAATTTTCGATGTATATAGAGATTCGTTAGTTTAGGCAAGTTGAGTACTTGGAATCTAAATTTGTGAAGAGGGTGATTTCGAGGGAAAAACGAGGAGTTATTAGATTGAGCATTCATGATGACAATCAAAAGGACAATGGAAAAGCAAAGTCAAAATAGACTGTTTAAAAAATGTGCAGTTAAGAGCTAATAGAATTTTAAGGTGACGATATAACATGTGGAAATAGAATGTTTTACCTTCTTCAAGCTAGAAACTGCAGCAAATAAAGTTACGACTCTTCGAATGAGTTTCTCTTTCTTCCTCGTACGAATAAGAATATTAATTTTAGATAAGAAACTTTTGAGTGTGTGCTAATTATTTTAGCTCTTTGTTTTGGCAAGCTTAAGCACATAGTTTTACGTTGTCAAGCAACTTTGAAAACCCAACACTTTAGAAGTAACTACAATGTTAATGCTCTTCTAACAAACCATTCTTGTTGCAAATTGGTATCGATATTAGCAAAACAAATCAATCAATGATAACAGCGTCAAAAACTTGTAGCGGATTTTCTAACGCAAGTGTACGTTATCATTCACAAATAATAAAGTAGTAAATAGAGTATTGTTCTCATGATAATTGATTACTTACTAATTACCGAAATTGATTAACTCTAATTTTATTTAAATAAACTGAAAAGGAATTTAAAATAAAAATAACAATACAAATAAATATAAAAATAAAAATGAAGAACTCAAAATACTAAAACAATTTAGACAGTAATCTGAGATGAAATCAATATAAGAAAAGTCTAGAGGTTCGATTTCACCTAATCGTCAACTATGTCTTTTCATGCCAACTTATTACTAATCAATTTTTTTGAGTTTATAAGCCAAAGAATCCTATAATATTCAACTCTCTTTCCTGAGTGCAGAGCTAAAAATATTCTTAAAACTCGATTTCAATATCCCTATAAAACCAAGAATTAAAACTCATTACGGTCTATGCTTCTTTTTAAATGACTTCAAAGGAATTATAGGCCTCCCGAATTCTATAAAATCCTAGATTGTATTATCCCTTAATAATATCTAAAATTCCCTCTCCCGACTGCGGAATTCTATATACAAAATCATCCAATTCATGGCCAATATATTAGAAGCATTAAGAATGAGATAACACAAATAAACTAAATGAAAAGTCTCATAAAATAAATTGACATTCAAAACATAGTATCAAGTATTGGTTACATCTCTTCTCTAAAAAATAAAATTAGTTCATAAAAAAATTTAAGGAAACACAAAACATGTTCTCAAACATCGAAAGAAAAGAAAAAGAAACAAGGGAGTGAAGTTGAGTTAAGCTTCTCCATGTCTGGAATCAGCCGTCTTCTTCTCCAAACCCACTATTCTCTCTCAAAAATTGCTTATCAAATCACTGCCAAAAAGTCACTTTATTCAGTCCCTAACACGTCATTTTATAGGCCTTGATAAAAAGCGAGCAACTTGGGGCACAAAAGGTTTCCAAAAACTAGAAACTAGCCGATTGGTACTCTCATTCCTTTTTCTTCACTTTCCCGCCTTGAAAGCTTCAGTTCCCATTTTTTTTCCTACAAAATAACAAAAGGAGAAACAAAAACACAAAAAATAAAAATCTAAAACTAGCAAGTTACTAAGTCAAACACATTCAATAATTGAGTGCAAAACCAACTGGTCAGCAACCATTGACAATTGTGGGGCGTTCCGATCCACTTTGGATAATTATGCGAAAGCTTCAGGTCAGGTTGTTAACTTTTCCAAATCTTTGATTAGATTCAGCCCAAATGTTGATGTAGCCCTACAAGAGGAGATTCGGGAGAAGTTGAGGCTGTCAAGGCAGGTTAGAAATCATGATAAATATGTGGGTTTGCCCTTTTTTATTGGTAAAAACAAGAAGAGTGATTTTAGTGGCATTAAGGAGCGGGTTTCTAATAAGCTGCAATTGTGAAAGAGCAAGATCTTCTCGGTGGGAGGTCGTGAAGTGTTCATCAGAGCAGTAGCATAGGCTACGGCTACATATACCATGAGCGTGTTTAAGCTCTCATCTTCTCTTTGCCAGGAACTCCAAGCAATGGTGGCTAGATTTTGGTGGGGAGGTGCGGAAGATAGTAGAAAGATCCATTGGACCAGATGGGAAAATCTTTGTCAGCCAAAGAGCTGTGGTGGCATGTGGTTTAAGGATGTTATTTCCTTCAATCAAGCTCTTATGGCCAAGCAAGGTTGGAGGCTTTTGCAGCATCCTTCCTCTCTTGTGGGACATATTTTAAAGGCAAAATACTTTCACAGTTCCTTCTTCTTTGATACCGAAATTGGACATAATGCGTACTATGTGTGAAGAAGCATTATTTGGAATGGACGTGGAATTTCTGCTTTTCAGTCCTCTTGGATACCAAGACCAATTACCTTTAAACCTGTTACGGTCAATCTTGAATCCAGTCACGATTGGAGGGTATCAGACTTCATTGTGGATGGTAATTGGAATGTAGACTTGCTAAATTCTGTTTTTTGGCTGGTGGATGTAGAGGAAATTCTGAACATTCCTCTTATACAGAGGAAATTCTGTCGGAATAGGACAGAGGATTTGTTAGTCTGGCATTACGACTCTAGAGGCTCATATACAGCGTGTTCAGGCTACTGGCTGCTGGAGGTTTTGCTAGGGCTGCTGAAACCTCAGGAACTTCTAGAGATGTTAAATGGTGGAGGTGACTTTGGCACCTGAAAATTCCTCGTAAAGTGAAAATTTTTATGTGGAAAGCTTTTCATGACATTCTCCCTTGCTCTGTTAATTTGGGAAGAAGATGAGTTGGTTGCGACCAGCTTTGTTGTCATTGTAGAGAAGGTCCTGAAACTAGTTGGCACGCTTTTTGGGCCTGTGATTCAGTTCGGGAGGTCTGGGAAAGCTGTGCTCTCTGGACTAAACTGAGGAGGCTAGCCGCGGGGAGTTTTGACGAACTATGTTTGCGTGCTTGTCAAAGTCTCAATATCGAGGAATTGGAGGTTTTTGTCATGGTTCCTTGGGCGGAATGGTGGTCGCGTAACTGCGGAGTGTTCGAAGCAAAATGGAAGACTCCAAATGAAGTATTAGAGGTGGTTGGGCGCATTCATGGAGATTATTGGTAACATAGAACACTCGGAGCCTTGTCGGATTGTTGGCAGGTCTTCTCGGTGGAAAGCTTCGTCGGCAGGGGAGTTGAAGCTTAATAGGATGCAGGGGTTCAAGGAGGTTTTAACTTTGCTGGAGTCGGGGTGGTGGTCCGTGATTGCCATGGAGTGGTTCTTGCGAGCCTTGCTAAGAAAGTCATGGGGAACTTCTCTCCATGTGTGGCAAAGTGCTTAGCCCTTCGGGAAGGATTGGAGTTTTGCTTGGCTGTTGGTTTGGATGTCTTAATTGTTGAGTCAGATGCTCTTAAAGTTGTTCGGGCGGTTCACTTGCCGGTATCCTTGGAGATAGTTGAGCCAATTATTTCTGATAATTGGCATTGCTTGAATCGTGCTTCTGCTGGTCTTTCCTGCCGTCCCTCGTGAGAGTAACAAGGCAGCTCACCTGCTAGCTAATTCAGTTTTTAATTCCTCTGCTGTCACCAATGGAATGCATGCAATACCCAAACTTTTTGGGAGTATTATTTTAGCCGAAATGGCCTCAAAATAAAATCCATTTTTTCCTAAAAAATAAAAAGTCTAAAATCTAAAATTATAATAATAAATAGGTAATAAATTCATAATTTAATATATATATATATATACACACACACAAAATAATAAGCAATTTTTTTTTGCAAGGAAATAATTTGTAATTTTGAACAAAAACAAAATATAATTTGTTTGATTGATAGAGAGATAAACAAAAAAAATGGATACATAGAGAAATATATTTTATTATTAAGGATATTTTAGTAAATTTGAATAATGGCAACAAAAGCTTCATGACCTGCTTCTCAAATTATATTGAAGGACAACAGTTTTTAGATTTGCTGGACTAAACCAGGATTTGTCAAACACCCCTAACAAATTCTTTAAGAATCCAAAAACAATGCCAAATGGGCCAACTAAATTAAATTTATCTACTATAATTCCCTTAAAAAAAATTTAATAACTATAAAAAGTTTCCCTTAAACTATGACCATTGAACACTTTGCCGGATGATTTTCAAAATGTAGCACCCGTTTTGCTTCTGACAAATGAAACGTTAAGTTTTGGATGGAAATTTAGATATAGTTAATTTGTGGTAAATAATTTGGGTTTTTTTTTTTTTTTTTGTCATTTCACTTTTCTAATATCAAATTTTAATTAAGGAAAACCATTAACCAAATAATGTTTGTTCTTTTTTGGAAAGAACCAAATTTTAATTTCTAAAGAAGATTTATATTGATTGAAGAGAAAATTAGGAAATCTAAATATTAAAAGAAATTAACTAACTAAAAACATCATATATACATATACAGGGTAAGGCTACGGTAGAAACTATTTTACAAACCCTATCGTTAGGGCCTCTTTTTAAACCGTTAAGATGTAATCAAATGGTTAGTATATTGTTTGTGTATGATAATTATAATGCACATTACTTCATACTAGTATAAGCTAAAATTTTAAAAATAATATATAAAAAAATAAAATAAAAAGACAACATTCATTCCCTCCCCGGACGCCCGCGATGCTCCTTGGCTGACAACACCCCCTCTCCCCGGTCGACGAGCCATTACCCCTCCAAAGCCAGATTTGGTCGGCATTTGGGGGGGGCGTCAACGTCGAGGGAGGGGGGGTCTCCTCGGTGTTGTCGCCATCGGGGGGGGGGGGGGGGCTGCTAGTAGATGGTCGCAAGAACAGCTTTTTTTTTGTTTTTTTAAATATTTTTAAATTTCAATTTTTTTTTAATTTTTAGTATATAATATTGTAGATTAAGGTATATTATATTTATCATGCACAAGTAACATCTCAACCGTTCAATTTATCGGGATGGTTTAAAAATAAACTCTACCGATACGGCATATAAATGAGACTTTACCATAGATTTACCCTATATATATATATGTATATGTATATATATATATATATATATATTTATTTATTTTTAAGTCACTTTGTTACTAGCTTCTAAAGAGATTTTGGACGAGGGAGCTGGTGACCAGCTTTGCAGTGGGGGTGAGGGGGACTATTAGTAGTGGCGATGGGACTGGCAGCATCTCTCATTAGGGAGGGGCAGGAGTACGCCAGCGTCAACAGTGAAGGCATTGGATTAGAGGGGGTAGAACTTGCGGCATCATGGGCAAGGGTTGAGGATAGACGAGATCGCAGTGTCACAAAAGTAGGAGATGTTAGATAAATTCCTTTGGCAAAAATCATCACCTAAAATCCAAATAATATTCATGTTGGATCACTAAGAATCTATTAACAAATAAGTGGAAGCATACCTAAATCCATAACGGTTAATTACTTTCTAGAGACGTGCGGTTAAATTTCCAGATCAACACGTTTTCCAAGAGAATTCTTTAGTCTTCTTTGTGTTCTTTCTCTGGTGATGGGTTGTCAGAATTGAGTAATGATAATAATACATGTAATCTGGGGACCATAACCACTATATATAGATAATTTCCCTGTTATTTTTTGGTATATTCTATTTTAGCCCATCATAAAAATAGAAATTACATTTTAAGTCTCTACACATAAAAGGCTCGCACCCTATCAGATACATTAAAACTCAAATCAATCAAAACTTAATAGATCATTTTTAATTGGACTTAACCTTATTTGACAATCCACAACATATAATTATTCACATATAAACCCAATGTTAGATTAATGATCCAACAAGAGAAGCATAGTGTTAAAAGAGTCATATAATCCGGTGGAATTTTTGTAATTCATTAAAGAAAATATAAAATACAAAAACTTTCGGCGATCTACCAATCTTGGATTCTTGCGCATAAAAAGATAAGAATATGGTTGAGACAACAAAAGCAACGTATATTAATGAATTCATTATCTTTTGACATTTTGGTATAAATTTTTATTGTTGTTATTGTTAGGATAAATTACTTATTTAGTTATTAAATTTTTAAGTTTGTGAAATTTGGGTTTTGATTTTTTTTTCATAGCTAAATTATCCCTAAACTATTAAAATATTGCTACAATATTCCTTTTTTGTTAATTTTTAGATAAAATCCATTAATAATTTGGTCAAAAAGTGATACTAACTAATGGATTCCGTTAAAAAATGAACGGAACTGACTACTGTAATGAAGTTTTAAACAGTTTGAGTCATTGTAGTTACAAAAAAAGAACGGAAAATACTCCTAAATTATTAAAATGTTGCTACGATAGTCATTTTCGATAATTTTTACATGATATTCATTTATAATTTGGTCAAAAAGTAAGGCTAAGTAACGGATTTCATCCAAAAAAAAAAAAAGACTACTGTAGCAACAATTTTAATAGTTTAGAGTCATTTCAGTTATCAAAAAAAAAAAAAAAAGAACATGGACTAAAGTTGCACAAATGCAAAAATTCAGTGACAACCTAGCAATTTATCCTTATTATTATTGTTAATAAAATTTTTATGTTATGAATATATGTCAAGGAGCTGAATGTATTTAAGTGAAAGATCAATAAATAAACTACAGTTTCTACACATATAAAAGAAAAGGGTGCTCAATTACTTTGATAATAAATTTATTAAGCATTTTTAAGGCAAGAAAACTCATTCAATTGTGATGGTACATATAATTTAATTATAATTTTATATTTAATATTAGCATATGACGTAGAATTGAAATCTTTTATTCCAAATCGGAAAAAAAACAAAAAAACAAAAAACAAAAAAACAAAATAAAACTCATCCCAACTTGGATTTAAAAAGAAAAAATCTAAAACAGACGAGACATTTTTTACACGCAAGACTTCAATTTCTTCTTCTTCTTCTTCCCTTTTTTTTTTTTGGCTTGAAAGTTTGCAATTGCACGTAAGTGTACTTTTACAAGCAAAAATAAGAGTCTCAAATGGCTCTCACACGTAAAGTAAATGAAGTTTTTTTTTTCTTTTTCTTTTTTGGTTGAAGTAAAGTAAATGAAATTACATGATGGGGGATGTTGAAACTTTAATATTATTTTTTTTATTACTATTATTATTTATTGGGCAAAACATTTTCTTTGGACTTTTCTCCTGAAAAATATATTGAATTTGGTTTCTGCTAGAGGAACGAAGTCAAATGTATATTTTAATAGTGGCGTATATCAAATATTTCTCTTAAAAAATAAATAACATTAAATTATAAAACTAAAAAAAAAAAAAAGATTTTAGTAGAGTTACGTAAGAATTTTAGTTTTTAATAGGAGTAAAGCAGAAAAACCATAAGATTTCTAAGATACAAATTGAGACTAAATGAGAATTTTTAATTTAAAGTGAAGGTAAAATAAAAATATTATAAAAGAGGTAAGAGAAAAGTTTCAGTGAGACACAAATCTGCCCCTGCATGCAGATGTTGAAACTTACTATAATTTTTCTTTTTACTTGGGGAAGACATTTTCTTTGGGGTTTTCCCTACAAAATATGTTGAATTTGATTTTCCACGCAAGATGTTCAACTTGGTTTAATGACGCCTGAGATGAGCTTTTCGTGAGAAAAATTGTGTCAATTCTACGACCAAATCACGTCTTTAAGCACTAGGGGGTGTTTGGTGGAGTAGTTTGAGTTGGGATTTTTAAGTTTCAATAGTAAATTTTTTTGAATTTTCAGATAAGACAAAAAACTTTTTGAAAAAAAGATAAAAACTTTTTAGAAAAAAGACAAAAAATAATTTGAGTTGAGGGAGTTTGAGTTGGTGTGCCAAACTCCCTCTATTTTAAATTTTTTATTAAAAAAACGGTGCTTAATAATGAGTATTAGAACATGTTTGGGAGATAGACATAACCTTAATTATTATTTTTTCCTTTAACCATTTTGTATCAAATTGATACTATGTAATAATCACACTTGACAAGTTATTAAACTTCTTTCTTTTTGAATTTTTTTTTCATTTTTTCAAATATAAGCCTTTTAAGTTATAATTTTTCTTCTTTAATACTTTTGATCGTCTTTTTGCATCATTTTCTTTTTAACTTTTTCTCTCAAAGAGAAATTTATGTATCACCTATAAACTCAAATATTAAAAGTTTTGTTTCCTATAAAATTACATCCATTAAATATTTTTTTACTTCTCTTTTTTACATTCTATTGTATTTATCTTAAGTTGTTTTTTTTTCCCCCCATTTTGATTATTAAAAAAAAAAAAGTCCAAGGCCCCAACTAATGTAGAGGCAACCTTGGTTAAGTATTTCGTTATATATTGTACTTTAGATAAATTTGCATGTGAACAATAATATAAGATTGGATTCCAAGCGCATATATTCTTTTTCATTGTTAAGATAACCTATAGGATTAATTTCACGAATGTCCCTTGTGTATCCTATTTCACTTTGTCTATTAAATTATCAAAATCATTCATCATATCATTTGAATTATATAAAATCATTCAATATGCCGCCTCCGTTCACTTTCATTTATTATTTGACGGACTTCATTAAAAAAAATAAACAAACGTATTTTAAATTTTAAAGCCTAATAAAACAAATATAGTTAATTGCAAATAAACATTTTATTAACATTTTATACACAAATTCTCTCTCCTCTCTCCTCTCTTCTCTCTCTCTCTCTCTCTCGCTCTCTCTCTCTCTCTCTCTCTCTACTGTAAATCCCAATCATGCAACCGGCGACAACACCCTCCGGTCTCCAGGGAACTACTGACAGTAGTGCGGAGCTTACCGACGACGACTCCGCTCCCTCAGTGTCGGCCAGCTAACCCACAGCGGCCGTCGCCTCTCGGCCGTGAGGTGCACACAACGGTGCCTCCAATCCCCCGGAGCGAGCCTCCCACAACCCCCCTCTAGCGAGCCACCCCATTTACAGCTCCGCCTTGCGCGAGTCCAACAAATGTCAAGCCGCCATTGTGCTCCAACACAGGCAAGAAGCCAAGGAGCCTAGATCGCCTTGTGCGAAGCCAAGGGGCACCTCAATAGTTGATTCTTCCATGGATGATTTCCACTGATTCGACGATCGAAGAAATGGAGCAGATCACCATGGATTCCAGTTCGGTTTCGGCATGGACGAGCTCCACCCATCTCCTAGTTTTTAATTATTGTATAAAAAGTAAAGGTTTTTTTTTTTTTTTTTTTTTTTTTTTTTTTTTGAGAATAATCTAAAGGAGATCTTAATTTTATAGGAATATCAAAGGAGGCCTTTGAGATTACAAGCAATTGGGTCTAAAGTTGGGTCTTTAGTTTCGGCAAGGAGAAGAATCAGAAGACACAGAGGGGAGAGAGAGAGTTTTAATTTTACTTTTGAATTTTTTTTATTTTTTATTGGATTTAATATTAATTATTATTATTTTATTACTATGTTTCCAATAATTAAGATTTAATTTAAAATACAATTCATTAACTCCACCTCAGCGTAACCGTTAGATTGATAAATGAAGATAGATGGAAGAAACATGTTGAATGATTTCATATATATATATATATATATCAAGGGATTTAATCAATAATTTTGGTAATTCATGGGGTAAAATAAAATAAGAAACATAGTTGAAGGGGTATTCATAAAATTAATCATAACTATAAAAGTATAGTTGCAAGCAGACATTACCTGCAACCAATATAGTACCAACATAGAGAGAGAGCCCATGAAGTCGACTTGTGAGATTGTTTGTTTGATTAGTTATTCAACCTGTTGAGGGGTCGTCATTGTTCATTGACATGTTTTAAATTATCATGTATAAAATGAGAGATGAGATACGAATTTTGCTCTCCACATTTACAGTTCGGAATCATATTCCACAGGGATAAATACGATACTATACAGTAATATATCATTCTAGCAAAATATTATAAATACTTGATGATACGTCATATGTCAAGCATGCAAAGCAAATAATGCTAGAGCCTACACACAAATGGCACGTTTACTGGCACAATTGGACATTGTTTGACACTATTCACTAGCACCGGTGGGGAGCTAGATTTTTTTTTTTTTTTTTTTTTTAAGGTGGCGTGAATTAATCGAAATTTTATATTAAAAAATTATTTGATTATATATATATTTTTTACTGTAAATTTTGTAAATATAAACTAATTAACTTTAAAAAAACCCAAAATACAAATTCTTAAATAATAATGTTATTGACTTTTTATTTATTTAAGATTTTAAATATGAAATATATATGTTTATAAATTAAATATTGGGATATAAGTAAATTTTTTTAGAAAAATCTAAATAAATTTTGCAATTTTAAAATGGGAGAGACTGTGGTAGAGTCTCTCCCAATAACTCTATCGGTAGAGCTCTTTTTTTAACCGTTATATTTAATCGAACGGTTGATACATCATAGGTGTACCATTGTTATCATAGACCTTACCTCATATAAAGTTTCTCACCCCAAGTCTTCTCCGCCGTCGGTGACCTTTCCGCCGCCGGCGACCGACACCAGTGACCCACCCCGACGCCGGCGACCCGGCCACCGGCGACCCACCTCCGGCACCAACTCCGGCCACCGGCGACTCGCTTTTTCTCTCTTCCCCTCTCTCTCTCTCTTCCCCACCCCGGCCCCCCCAGCCCTGGCGGCCCCGACCACCCCAACCCCGGCGACCCACCTCCGGCCGCCGGCGACCCCCCCCCCCCTCCCCCCCCCCCCCCCTTCTCTCCTCCCCTCCT
>JAFMPE010105604.1:24543-37606 GCA_024759925.1 Ficus religiosa | reverse complement strand
GAATTGGAATTGGAATTGGCATTGGCATTGGCATTTGCATTTGCATCATCAATAGATTAGAATAGAAATGGTTAACTCTACCGATTTATCAACTGCTATAATGTAGTTAGTTTGGTCACCAATTATCAACCAACTTTTTTTTTTTTTTTTCCTCCCTGAAAACCCACCACCAGGCACCAGGTACCAGGCACCAGGCAACAGGCAGTTTGTCCCCTGCCTGCCCTAATGCCTGAGTTTGAGTGAGTGGTCTGCATTTATCACATGATCATGGAAGATATAATTTGTTTTTTTAGGGATTAAATTAAATTAAAATCATGATCCAATTTACAGGTGCCAAATATATCCTTGACCAATATGCACCCCACCCACGTTGTCCAACTGGTTGATCATTTATAATTACAGACTAGTTAAACACACTTGTATAAGTTATAACAAAAGAAAGAATAATAAAAAATAATTAAAAAAAAAAAAAAAGAATAATATCAAAGATTGACTGATGCTGCCTCTCTTGGAGTTGGAGACACCGGAATCCTTATTAGAAAAAGGGTCAGGCAAGATGTAAAATCGAATCAAATCAAATCAAATCACAGCCACCACCTTTCTTTTTCTTTTTCCGTCCAAAGAATTGTTCAATTTTACAACGTACAGACATATATATCAACATATGCATGATAAATACAGCGGATAATTCCTAATTCTATGATAGGGTTTGCAAAAAATCTATCCTGCCGTGGTGCTAAGTTCTCGACCGTCATGTCTATATCAATTTCCATTAAAATTGCTTCTTTTTTCATTTTTTGTTCCAGTATAAGTACGATGTGAATCTGACAATCAAGATCCGCACAATACGATAGGGTATATTTTTTTCTTTCAAACATCCTACCATAGAATTGGCAAATAAATACATGTACTAAAACGATTTTCCTTTTCGGTTTCCATAATCAACGAAAAAGGATATAAATAAATTGCACCTGATTAGAAGCTGGATATATGATCTGACCCTACATCTGACTGAATACTGGAACTATCAATATGGAATGCAAATGATTTTGCCAACTTTACCGCATCTTGAACCCTAAGTCGAGTACCCTGCTGCCCCACGACAGTGGCCGCTATTCTAGACGCTAATGTACCCATTCCTTTCAAGTCAGACACACCTCGCAAGATACCATACAAAATCCCAGATGCATATGCATCACCAGCACCGCAAGTGTCCACTGGTATGCACGGAGAAGGCGGAATATATACAGCTTCTCCTTTGACACCAATGTAAGACCCTCTTGGTCCATCAGTAACCGAGACCAGTGGAACAAAATGGCTTAAATACCTTGTCGCTGCAATGGGACTTTCCTTCGGAGAAAAATCGCATAGAGCTCGAGCTTCATCACTGTTTGCAAACACTACATCCGCATAGTTGCCAACAATATCCCTGAGCATAGCCATAGATGAATGACAGAGATTAGACTGATGCAATTAAATCAAAACAAGCGAAACATGAAAAGTATGATACTTTTAAGGTGCATCTCGAAACTTTCATTAAAATCTAGGCTGCTAGAGGTTCATACATATATGAAGGAACAACAATAGCATACCAGAACTCATCATAGTGTCTCTCGATGCAGGAGACATCAGATGCTGTGACGGCGACAAGGGAACCACTCCGGGATGCTTCCTCACACGCCCTTGTTATCGTTTTTATCGTGTCAGGAAGCTCAAATAAATACCCTTCAACTACAAGTATCCTTGTAGTGGAAATCATGCTAGCAAGGCATGGATCGAAATCGATGGTTGATGATGTACCCTACTAACATATAGCACATACATCAATAACCCGATTGATTATAAATCTTAAGGGGGAAAAAAAGGTCAAAACGAGGATATGCTTCCCAAAATGTAGTTTTTATGCCAAATTTGAAGTGCACAAAAAACTCAGAGATTTTACTAGAAAAAATTTTCATTTTTTCATGCAAAACATTCTCAATCAATTTGAATTTGCACTAATTAAAAAGATCAATATAAGCATCACTGGTAGAAATCTCTCTCCAAACCCTTCATGTTATCAGAAAAGTAATCCACAGGCATAGCATGAAAAAAGGCTATTTATTCCAATACTATTTGTTAGTTCCCTTAATATGGTGTGAGTTAGACACACAAACCGCATAAATATCGTGAGATGTTTTAGGTTCAAGTTAGTTAATAGCAGAAACTTTTACACCGAAAATAGAAAATACAAGTGCAGCCATGTGTAAAAATTCTTCAGGTAAAGATATTTTTACCTGATAGGCTAACATAGTACGCTGGGCATCTCGGGTTGTGAGAACTATGACCGTCCCCGTTGTCCCATCCTTGATTGGTGCAGAAAGAAAGTGGACATTTGCACGACGCAATTTTGCCCTATACGAAGAATGGATTTTGTTCATGTCGGATCACGCAAAGACTTAAAATTAACATAAAAAAGAAGACACCACAACCACAACCCATGGCACACTATCAACAAAAGGAGCTAATATAACTTTCTACTTTTAGTTCATAAACTACAATTGAATTTTCAGTTCATGATGAAAAAGGCATTGCATTCTCGCCTGCTAGATGAAAAAGTTGATACACATACAACAAGAAAGGGAATCAAAAGAACAGTGTAAGCTGTAGTAGGAACATACAAGATTGGTGATGCATAAAATCACATGGAAAAAACTGATGGTTCCCACACGATGATGTAGCAAAGAGACAATTTGTGTTGATTGTGTAACTAACGGTAATAAAGAGCATTCAAAAAAAAAAAAAAAAAAAAAAGAGTTCATATAGAAAGCAATTGGAAAAGCAAGTATAGAAGAGAGAGAGAGAGAGAGACCTGTAGAAGCCACCCAAGGGGTCACTCCCAACACTGCCGGCCATGGCAACGTTCAAGGGAGGGCCTCCAATGTGAGTACTACCAAGTCTTGCTAAGGCCACCAGGCTGTTAGAAAGGGAACCACCCGCAGCGGCCTTGTAGCTACAGCCGTCCATTGCCCTCAGAACTCTACCCCTCTCTTCATGGTTCACAACCTTCCTCGTTCCCTTGTCTAATTCCAATTTCTCCAAGAACTTGTCATCAACCACGCCAGAAAAGTCCACCTTAACCCATTACCCATTATCAAAACAAAAATATATTAAACTAAAAAGCATGCATAAGGTCATCTGCTTTAGTTTTGTGGGCAGCAGAAACAAATGGACTCATAATATTGAAATTCCTCCTTAGCTTTTAGTATTCATGTTCTCTAGTAACTTGGGGGTTTTTTTTTTTTTTTTTTTTTTTTGGGGGGGGGGGGGGTGGGGGTTGGTGTGTGGTTGTGTAGTAATATCTGTAAGAAGGAATACATTATACATAGCTAGTTGATGAATTAAATGGTCGAGCCAGTGTATAAATTATAATAATAAAAGAGGAAATATTCATTTTTTATCAAAGAAAATCCAAATTGAAAACTCAATCACTAAACTACACTACGAGATAAACGAAATCAAACCTAAAGAACCCTAGTCTATCAAACTTAATTTTAAATTCAGTAATTAAACCTAAAAATTAAAGATGAAGGAAACCCTAATCTTCATAAAAAATAAAAAATAGAGAGAGAGAGAGAGAGAGAGAAGAGATACCATGGCTTGTCCAAGGCCCAAAACATCCCATCTGTCAGGAGGCAAGAGGGAAGAAGAGGCAAAAGCTGCGTCGTATTGATGAGTGGGAAGTTGCTGTTGCTGCAGTTGTTGTTGTTCGTCGTCGTCGCTGCTTTCATCGTCAGCTTGGAAGCAGTGGCCACATGAGGAGGAGGAGGAGGAGGAGGAGAGGCGAAGGAGCTTCCCAAAAGGACGAGGGCTCTTTGTAGAAAAACCAAAGCTTGAACAACAAACAGAAGAAGAGGGATTGATGGAGAGAAATCTGTTGGGAGAAGAAAGAGGAGAAAAAGAAGAAGAAATAGGAAGAAGAAGAGAGAGAGACATGGATATGGTAATCAAAAGATAAAAGATGAGTTGGATTAAGAATGCCTAAGGTTGTGCTATCTAAGTTAAGTATCGTTGTGACTTGTGAGGGAGAATCGGATGACTGAGTGCCGGTGGTGGAGGTGGCGGCGGCAGCCTCCTCATCCACCCAATACTCCCCGCCTCTCCCTCTCTGTATCCCGATGAGTTTGTTTTCTGTCTTCGTGAGCTGACAGGCTTGGCCTTATCTTTTGTTATTCATTCATTGCTGTCGCATTTTCCTGCCTCAGGCTTTTCTTAAAATATTATATTGTCAAACACAAAACCTTCCATTCCCATAATGGATCGGCAACTCCCCTCGCCTCACCACTCCTTTTTCGGTTTGGGCCCAACCCCCAACAGTCGGCCCATTTCTTCCCTCACACTCCTCCTCCTCCTCCTCCTTTTTTTATTCAATTTAAATTATTATTCTTTATATATTGTAATAGGACCAGAGTCACCTATATTTATTATCAAATCAAATAAATAGCTCAATTTTTTAATATTAGTTAATTGACTTAGGGGTGTTTGGTGTTTGAGTTTAATTTGAGTTGAGTAAGTTGGAATAGTAATTTTTATTGATTTTTTAGAAAAGACAAAAAATTTTTTCAGAAAAAGATAAAAATTTGAGTTTAAATCTTAAGTTTCAACTATTAAACCAAATAAGCACCGATATTTATGTTTTATTTAATTAATTTTTATTTTTCTCAAACATCTCCCTTCTCTCTCCTCTCTCTCCTAACTCTCCTTTTCTCCCTCTACCGTTTCTCTCTTGGCCGCAATTGTGCTTTTTTTTTTTTTTTTTCATGTTTGTTTGACTTAAATTCATTCTTTGAATTGCAATTAAAATCTAAATATTTGTTTTTATTTTTTGTTTGCTTTTGTTTTTTGGTGAATTTGATTTTAATTTACATTTCATGCAAGATTATTGGCTTATCTTTTTGTTTTTGCTTGTTTCATTTTCTCTTTAGCATGGTTTTTGTGATTTTCTAGGTTGTTGTTAATCAATTCTGGAAAAAAATGTAATTCGATCCTTTTTTTTTTTTCATTATTATGCTTTATCGTGTTTTTATATGTTTATGGTCAATTAGTAATTGATCATTAGTTAATTAGTGATTACCTCTCATCTCGTATTCCTCCAAAATTGACATCCTTTTACACTTGTTTAGTCACTGATTATGCTAGAGTCAATCATTGATTAACCATTAGTTAATCAGTGATTGACTAGAGTCTCTCAATAACTGGTCATTAGTTAATCAATGATTTGTTTGTCATCGATCAATGATTGATTATAAAACTTTATGAGTTATATTATTATATTCAGTGATTTATTAATAGTCAATTAATGATTGATTGATAATCGATCAGTGACTGACCAATAGTCAATCAGTGACTGACCGTGACAATTAGTGATTTATCGATAATCAATCAGTGATTAATCAACAGTGAATCAATGATTAACTATAAAATATAATCAATCATTAATTGATCATTTACAAAATTGATTAATCATTCTTATAAAAGAAAAAAAAAAGGATATTTTAAATAATTTTTAAAAACTTAAGCTTTTTAACTAATTTTTAAAAACTCATATCACTTATTAAAAAACTTATTAAAAAAGGATTATTTGGCTATAAACCCGAAAAATCTCCCCCCCCCCCCCCCAAAAAAAAAAAAATTGTTAATATAATTCACTACATAAGTACGAAGATTCTCGAGTTTTCATTATAAAGACTTTCAATAATTAACCTTACTCAAAATTAATGCAAATCCACACCACCTATTCCATGTGTAGATTCAAATCCCCCCTTAAGTTTTTTTTTTTTTTTTTTAAATTATTATTTTTCTAACAGAGAAAGAACCAATAAAATGGTAAAATTAATCACACTATTTCCAATAACCCAAAAAAAAAAAATCACGTGGTAACTCACAAATAATCTACCAAAGCCTTTTTGGTCTGTGGACGGTGGATCAATTTGCATTTAAATTTCTTAATTACGGCTTTAATCCTATGTGGACTACAAGGCCACTGCCACATCCTTTCAAACACCAAAAATCCTCTACTTATCACTGCTGCTCATAATGACACATTCTATTTTCTTCATACATAATATTGTTTTTCTCCTTTTTCTCTTTTTTATTTTATAGAATTAAATTCAAAAAAAATTTTTTATGGGTAAACTTATCATCCCCAAAGCTAGGACAATTTATGTCAATCATGATAAAGTTACTATAAAATTAGAAGAAAAACAAAATTTTGGGAACGAAATTTAGCTTACATTTAGATCGTTGGTTATAGATGAAATTTCTAAATTAAAATTGATTGACATTTAAAAAACTAATAATAAATTTTATTAATTTTTTAATAAAAATTAAAATTAAAATTAAATTAAAAAAATACAGTTTAATTGGGGATAAATTTAAATGTCAAATAAAATTTAGGAATTATGATAAGTACGGTTCCCAGAAGAAAAAAAAGGGTGTTGACACGTGTCAGAGAAAGATTGGGAAAGTAAGTAAGAATAAAAGAACTGCAGGTGTAGCAAAAAAACTACTCGGGGCGGAGATGATATAATTCAATAGCCTTATTTTGTGTCGTTTTCCACGGTGGTGTTGGTGGTGGATCGATCCATTTCTCTCTCTCACTGTCTCTCCTCTCCCGAAGGCTCTTCTTCACGAAGCCCACTCCGCAGACGCAGACAAACCAGGGTAAAGCCTATTCCCGATTCCCCCACAGTTTTAGCCCAGCCATTTCTTCTCTCTTCTTCGGTTCCAGTTTTCTCTGGAGAATCTGACTCCCTTTTTTCACCTTTTTCATCCTTTGATCTGATCACTGATCTCTCCCCCGTCGTCTTGGTGCTTCAGCTAACCAAATGGACCACGCCGAGCTCTCCACTGAACAGGTCTCTTTTACTTCCATTTCCTTTTTCCCTCTTTCTGATTTTCCCCCTTAATTCCGCCTTTTTTTTTCTTTTTTCTTTTTTTATTTCCCCCCCCCCCCCCCCCCCCCCCCCCCCCCCCCCCCAAAAAAAAAAAAAAACAAAAAAAACTTAATTTGCGTTTTAGTGACATTAACAACTTATTACAGATCATGTTCTTCAAAGGTCTTCTTGATATTTAGGTCAAATACAGATCTTTTATCTAATTTATTTGTTTATTTATTTATTTTAGGTGAATTGTTTACTTTTCAAATTGTCAATTGAGAAAAACAAGGAGAAGGATTTGTTCCTTGAGGATGATGAGATTTATGCATTTGTAACAATTCTTAAAAGCCATTCAAAACTAAGCCGATTCTTACATTTGAAGTTGTGTTTACTTTAGTACTTGTGACTCTTTTTGAGGTTGTAATTGGTTTTAGTTACTTAGACATGACCACACCCCACAACACCCACCACCCCCTCCCTCCCTCCCCACCCCACCCCCCCCCCCCCCCCCCCCAAAAAAAAAAAAAAAAAATTCAGTTTGTGATGAAAGTTCGTTTAGCTAGGCATTTCGAGTATGATTCATGTGGTGCTGTTTAAAGTCTGTCCTAATTTGTCGTTGAATTTTAGACATGTAGATAACTAGATTTGGTTTTAGGCTTTCTTCCACCTTGTTAATTTTTATTTATTTTTTTGCATATTTTCAAGGTTCTAAAGAGGGACATCCCATGGGAGACATACATGACAACTAAGCTCATCACTGGAACATGCCTTCAGCTGCTAAGGCGCTACGACAACAGAGCAGAGAGTTACAGGGCTCAATTGCTGGATGATGTATTCTCTCTCTCTCTCTCTCTACTTCTGATCTGACTATCATGTTTTTTTTTTAACCTGTATCTATTTTTTTCTCAAGGTTGAAGACTTATGGCTTTCCTCTCTTGTTCTTTCTCTAAGCAATATGACACATTCACTCATTTTTAAATATATACATTTTATGCTGTGCCATTTTCTTAGTTGAGAAGATACTCCTAAGTTGTGTTGTACAAGAGTAGTTTCTTTACATTTATTTTACTATTATCTTAACAAGGGGTTTTATTTGTGGCAGGATGGTCCAGCTTATGTCCGGGTGTTTGTTAGCATCTTACGTGACATCTTTAAGGAAGAAACGGTCGAATACGTACTGGCATTGATTGATGAAATGCTTGCAGGTACTTTGAAGTTGGAAGTTTTTCTAGCCTTCTAATTAGATATTCACTGACATAAACTTACCCCTTGGTTATTTATGTTGTAGCAAACCCGAAAAGAGCTAGACTATTCCATGATAAGTCACTTGCCGGTGAGGATACTTATGAGCCTTTCTTAAGGTAAATGCATGTTGAGAAATTCAGTGTCCTGAATTAACTATATATCATTTTAACATTCTAAGGAGCTTTTCCGTTTATGTTGCTTGCCTGTTTGTTTGATTCTCAAATCTGGTGTTCAACTCCTTTTCAGTTTAACTGATCCGATCCAACCTGAAACACATGCATTGGATTTTTTTTTTTTTAATCATTATAATTAGTTATTTATCATTTATTCCTACTCATGGTAATGGTTTAGTTTGGTGTGTATTCTAAAACATTCAGTAATTTTGTCAATTTTCAGATTGCTCTGGAAAGGTAATTGGTTCATACAAGAGAAAAGTTGTAAGATACTGGCTTCAATAGTGAGGTACTTTAACATTCACAGATTTTTATGATAAAGTGGATTCCTATTGGAACCAGGCAAAATCTTTTCCTTTTATTTTCTTTATGTGTATTTTCCCCTTTTTGTTAATACAGTGCAAGGCCAAAACCCCAGGATGGCGTTGTTGCAAATGGGGAGGCATCAAATTCAAAGAGAAAACTCACTACTATTGATGATGTTTTGAAAGGATTGGTAGAATGGCTTTGTGCACAGGTAAGCTTTCAGCTCTGGGTTATATCTTTGAACACATAACGTGCTTATGTTGTATTCTCCTTTGTGATGATGCCAGAGAATAAAATGTTCCAGTAATTTTTCAGATGGTTGCCTAACTTTTGTAATTTTTATTAGTGAGTTGGTGACTAAAAAGCTACGTTTACGGGAAAATTATTGCTAAATATTGCTGTCTGATGAAATATAAAAGAACCTGTTTGGCCCTTGATGAACCCTTTAATTCATCCAACCAGGATTCTTCCAGTTTCTATGTATTGATAAATGTTAATCATATTGTCCCCCCTGCTGCGGCCCTGATGATAAATTCATCTGCAGCTTAAGAAGCCTTCACATCCTACTCGTGGCATCCCGACTGCCATCAATTGCCTTGCAACGTTACTCAAGGAACCTGTGGTTAGATCGTCTTTTGCTCAAGCTGATGGGGTTAAGTTGCTTGTTCCCTTGATTTCTCCAGCATCCACCCAACAGTCTATCCAGGTAAGGATATTAACTGAATGGATGACTGCCGAGTTTTCGTGCATTTACTCTTGAAAAATAAGTCCTATTTGGTTTTCTACGTCTATATATATCTATCTGGAGGATTTTAATAATAACCACATGTTACTTTGAAACAGCTTCTTTACGAAACCTGCCTCTGTGTGTGGCTCTTATCCTACTATGAACCTGCGGTAGAGTACTTGGCAACTTCTAGAACCGTCCCACGACTCATAGAAGTTGTCAAGAGTTCCACAAAGGAAAAGGTGTGGATCTCATGTCTTGATACGCTAAGCTCGTTCTCATGTCAATTATTTTCATACAATATAATCCTTCCTCCATCCTTGCTTAGTTTTGTATGGTCATGCCGTTGTTTAATTCAGATAATATTCAGAGATAACAATTGTTATCTTTCCTGTAGTGACGTTATCTAATTGTTCTTGTACTAGTTGGCCTTAGCTTGCACCTTCCTCCATTGCAGATTTGAACCATGACAATTTTATGAATTTGGCATGATGCCTGTTTTCTTAATATTCTATTTCATGTTTGTAATTTGCGATGACAATTTTGTGGTAGGTTGTTAGAGTGGTTGTCCTGACCCTTAGGAACTTGCTGTCCAAAGGGACTTTTGGCGCGCAAATGGTAGACCTTGGACTGCCACAAATTGTTCAGAATTTGAAAGCACAAGCATGGAGTGATGAGGTGAGACATTGAGAATGTCATGACTTGGTCCTGGTTGGAGTTAAATTAAGAGATGTACTTCCGTTGCTTCTTGAATTTATAGTTTCTGGCTTCTTTTTTTTTTTTTTTAATTGATTGCAGACGGTATTTGATGAACAAATTCAATAGAAACCTTTTGTAAATCTCTAAAACAGCGGCATACCTGAATTTGTCCTTTATCTACTCTCCTGCTGCCTTCTTTTTTAACCCTCTTTTTGTTTTTTTCTTCCTTCACTTTCCTTGACCTTTTTAGTTGTCTTGAAAATTTTGATAGGATCTATTGGATGCCCTGAGCCAACTGGAAGAGGGTCTGAAAGACAATATAAAAAAATTAAGCTCGTTTGATAAATACAAGCAAGAAGTCCTGCTTGGCCACCTTGACTGGTCTCCTATGCACAAAGATCCTGCATTCTGGCGTGAAAATATTACCAATTTTGAAGAGAATGATTTTCAGGTATGTAGTTACATTTTGTGCCTCCTTTTCTCCCATATCTTCCCGGATAACGAAATTTTAATGGTGAAACTTCAAACTCGGAAGAGACTAATAGTTGGTGGCCTTTTGTTGGCAGATTCTGAGGGTGTTAATCACTATTTTGGACACATCAAGCGATCCGAGACCTCTGGCTGTTGCTTGTTTCGATCTGTCGCAGTTCATACAGCACCATCCGGCAGGCCGAGTCATAGTGACGGACCTTAAGGCAAAGGAACGGGTGATGAAACTGATGAACCATGAGAATGCCGAGGTCACCAAAAATGCGCTTCTTTGCATCCAGAGGCTTTTCCTGGGGGCCAAGTATGCCAGCTTTTTGCAGGCGTGAAGTTAATCCAAGATTTTTCTTTTGGTGAGGTCATCAGAGGGTGTCTTCTATTTTAATCTCCGTCTCTCTACCATGAAGAGAATAAAAGAGTATTTATTGTTAATGGACTTAGATGGTCTCTCTCTCTCTCTCTCTCTCTATATATATATATATATTTATGTTTTCCTCCTTTTTGTTTTTTGCTCGAGGTTGAGGACCCGATGTGAAATATTTGATTCTTTGACGTTGTGCTGCTGGGGAGTATGTTGGATTTTAAGCTGCGGAATAAAAATGAAATTAAAACAAATAAATCTTTATGTGTGTTATATATATAGGGTAAAGTTGCGTAAAGTCCCTTTTATATACTATATAAATAGAGTTCATTTTTAAATCATCCCGATTTAATTAAATGTTTGAGAAGTTGCTTATGTATGATAATTATAATACATTTTAACTAATAATATTATATAATAAAAATAAAAAAATAGAAATTCAAAAAAAAAAAAAGGGTTTTTCAACCAGTCAATCGGTGCCCCCACAGGTTGACAAAGACGTCAAGGAGCCCCCTCTCACCAATTGTCGATGCCCCCCCCCCCCCAAACGCTGACCAGATCTGGTTTCAGAAGGGGGGGCCTGGGCTTATGCGCGGAGGGGTTGGGGGCTCGGGTTGGGACTCGTCGGCATTGAGGGAGGGGATTGCCTGGGCTCGAGTGTGGTGGGGTGGGTGGGGGGAGGGGGGGCTTGGGTTAGGTCTTGTCTGTGTCCCCGGGGGGAGTTCATCGGGTCGGGGAGGGGGGGCTTGGCTCGTCGGCGGGGGGTCGTCGGTCGGGGAGCGTCATCGATGGCCGGGGAGGGAATGGGTGTTTTACTCATTTCTTTTTCATTTATTTTCTTATATATTATTTTTAAATTTTTTAATTTATGTTAGTATGAGGTAAGGTATATTATAACTATCATACACAAGTAACGTGTCAGCCGTTTGATTACATCTTAACAGTTTAAAAATGAGCTTTACCGATAGAGTATATAAATGAGACTTTACCATATATTTACTCATATATACATATATGCGACTTTTTTATTTTTATTTATTTTTGAGGGCATGCTTAGTGTTAAATTTTTAATCAAAGGAGAGAGCTCTTCGTACCTGATTCTGAGTCCCGACACTCTAGAAAAGCGATCATATGAAAAACTCCCTGTAAAAGCATGAACTTCTTGCGTTTGCTGAAAAAACGACCATGGCGTAACATACTAGTATACTGTGCCCATTTCAAAAAATATATATAGCTATAATTAATGTTGTTGTTTGTATTGCAAAAGCGACTGTTGTCATAGAGAGGGAAAAAATTGTTGTTGCATTGGGAGATGCGTATTTCCATTTTCCAAAAGGAGATGAAGACGGAAGAGTAAAGCTTGAGTAAAAAAAAAAATATATATATATATATATATATATATGACGCATAATGAACGGACGGCAAGTGTGCCTGCCTTGTGATATGAAAAACAAAGGATGTCGTATGGGATGGAATGTTGAAATTGAATTACCTATTACGACGACGTAGGAGGAAATGAATTAAAAAGAATAGAAAAAGGCATATGAAGGATGTCGTATACACCAAACTATATATATACATATCTCGTATGGACAATGACGTCGCATGGGAAAATGAGTATTAGGAGAAAGACGACCGTAAAAAGAATGATGTCGTATGAGAAGATAGATGTCGTTTAATTGTTTTTTGATTTTTTTTGTTTTAATAAGTTACTGTATTGAAGGTGGTGACAGGTGACTTGATCCGACTAGTGTGGTTTGGAGAGAAAGAGACAGAGAGAAGACAGAAGAAGAATTAGCAGCAATAATCAATCAGGAATGGAAATGGAGAAGACAGAGAAGAAGAAAGTATGCAAGAGATGCAAAGAATCGTTCAGTCCATCGACCAACACTCCGTCGTCTTGCCGATTTCATCCTTCTTTCTTCGTCTGTCGCCGTCACGATGACCAGAAAAGGTTTCCTTCCTCTCTTTTCGGATCCACCCCCTTATTTTTCTTCTTTTTTATTCACTTTTTTCCTATCTGTTTTCATTTTCAAAAAAAAAAAAAATGTTAAATTGCGATTTTTATCAGTTTCTTTCCATTCTTGATTCCAATTTAATATTCTAATGGTTGTTTGAGGATTTTTTTTTTCGTCCTTTTTTTTTTTTT
>JAFMPE010105571.1:0-13067 GCA_024759925.1 Ficus religiosa | reverse complement strand
ACCTAAAAAAGATCAGATTTATCTAAATAAATTTGGATTTAAAAAGATACCTAAATTCAAATTTTAAACTAAAACTTGAAAACTCAAATAGGATTACAAAGAAATCAAATCTTGATCAGATCTTATAAACTTCTTGAATTTTGTTTTCAATCTTGAACTTCTTGAAACTTGAAAACGTAATCTTGACTTGATTCTTTATTGGGAAAAACGTCCACATCAGCTAGGATATGCATATTAGCCACGCAATGACTTAATGGAAATGTATGGCTGATTTGCCCTCTTCTGGATCAACTTTAATGAGCAAAACCAGTCTTTATTCACCCTCAGCAGTGAACACGCTCTCATTTTATTGTAGAACTCTCCGGATTAAGTTATTTAGCTTTTCTTTGGATCTTTTAGCTCGAGCTCTCGTCACCGGACCAACTTGAACTTGAATTGGTTCGTGAGAATTCCTTTGAGCCTCGATGTCCTCATCACTTCACCTGGTCTGTTTTTGTAATTTCTTTCTATTATTATTATTTTTAAATTTCTTGATATGTAATAACGTGAGGTAAGGTATATTATAATTATTGTGGACAAATAACATTTCAAGCGTTTGATTACATGTGAATGATCAAAAAATGAGCTCTACTGATAAGACCTATAAATGAGATTTTATTGTAGTTTTTCCCTAAAATTTTATCTCATATGTATATTTTTATAAAACAACATTTATATTTTTTTTACAAAGTATTATATTAACTAGTTGATTATAATATATCCTTTGTCAAAAAGATTTTATGTCGACCTTAAAAAAAAAAAAAGGATTTTATGTTGTTATAAAAATTTACAAGTGTGATGTGGGATTTGAGATCTTTAAAGAATAATTTAACAAAAATAAATTTATCAAAAATGGGTTTTAAAAAAAAATGCAGGGGGTGCAATGACGACCAACATAAATCAAAGAAAAGAAAAGGAAAGAGTTGCCGACAATTAATAGAAGAAACCGAGTCCAGCATTTGTCGTTTGAAATGGTCATCGGTCTTTTTGTTCTTTCCTCTCTCTAAAAAAAAAAAAAAAAAAAATCAATTTTCCTTCTTCTAGAATACCAAGAACGAGGAGAGAGAGAGAGAGAGAGAGACAAAGTGGCCGTCTTCCTTGAATAGTGAGAGAAAGAGAAGAGAGAGAAACCTCCGAAGCCTCCTTTCTCTTTCCTTTTCCTCTTCTCCCAAAGTCAAAACCGTATCAAATCATATATGCCCCCAACCAAAACCAAAACCAAAACCCCCTCAGCGAAACAAAAAATCCCATCTCCATTCTTCATAATCAAAATCCCCTTAATCTCTTTCGGTTTTTTCTTCTTCATCGAATATTAAGTTAAGGTTCTTCTCTGATGAGTTCTAATACGCCAACTTCCAGCTCGGGAGGCGCTGGATCTACCGATTCCTCAGCTGCCAGACGGAATTCCAAGCGACCCAAATGTAAATTTCTCCTCTAATTCTTCGTTTCCCTTTGTTTTTCCCATCTTTCCGTTGATTTCAAGACTGCCCAGATCAAAAGTTTTGAAATTTTGATTGTTTTTTCTTTTTTATCATCCTGAATTTCGATGCATCTGTAAATCAATGTATCAAATATGAAATCTTTGTTTTGCTGAAGTTTGCTTCTTTGTTGTATCAAATACATGGTTTGACTTGTATTTATAAGGCCGGAAGGAGGAGAGTTATGAACTGATCATGAAAGAGTTCTAATTGATAAGAAATTCTTGCCCATGCTTATCTGTTAAACTTTTTAAGAAATATAAGGATTTTGATGAACTATTGGAACGCGGTAGATTGGAATTAGACTTGGAAAATTGCCTTCAAAAGTGGGTGGGGATTGGATTTGTGACCTGAAACGATTTTCAACATGCTTTTCGTTGTATATACTAGGAGGGAAAGACTAATGTGGTTGTGTACTTTGAGTTAAGTTTCGGTGATGCATTTGAAGTCGGTTCGTGCTATGTGGTTGATTGAGAGTCCATAAGTCCATGTTGAGGGTTGATTGAGGCTCCATTGATTGGAAACAGCAGCCTTTGTATTTTGTGATACCGGTTGAAATGGACAAGTTCTTGGATCCTTTTATACGCATGTTCTTTCTAGAAGATCGCTTGCATCCTTATTTAGCTTTGTCTGACTCATTAGTGATGCAGACATGTTAAGTAGTTCACCACTTGTCAAGCTAGCTTGTGCTATATATATATATATATATATTTTTTTTTTTTCGGTTTTTGTTTTAATCAAGGTTTTTTTTAATTTTATGTTTCTATAATTCTTAACCTTGTAGTTGTTGTATTAAAGAAGAGAAATGGGCTAATATACAAGTAGGAGTTTTGCATCATTCAAATTAAATGTCGGAATTACAGAGTTACTATGGCCTGGGTCTTGAGAACTGAAGGGGATTCTATTTTGAAATTTTTTGTTTTTCAGATTCCAGATTTACTCAGCAGGAACTTCCAGCATGCAAGCCCATTCTTACTCCAAGATGGGTAAATATTCTGTTTTAATCTTGTTGTATATGTGATTTAAATGTACTGATATTATCTACATACCTGGGAACTAATTAATTGGATCGCTTTCCCTCGTGCCTGTGCCATCTGTGTAAATCTGTGTTTTTTTACAGGTAATTTCAGCTTTTATGCTTGTCAGCATTGTCTTCATTCCCATTGGAGTTGCTTCCCTGTTCGCTTCACGAGATGTATGTTCGACTGAGATCTCACTCTTTTTGTTTTTTTCAAGTCATTTATTTTTCTAATTTCTAGTTGCATGGTTGTTACTCAAGAATACCTTGTGGTGCAGGTTGTTGAAATTGTTGATCGATATGAAACTGAATGTGTACCTCCTCGTTTTAGAGATGATAAGGTCCAATTTATCCAAAGCGCTGAAGATAAATCGTGCAACAGAACAATAACAGTAAGTGTTCTCTTTGTTTATCATCCTCCGAGGACAATCATTGTTAGTACAGCATTCTTCACCTTTGGTAGTCATCGGAGATTCTTAGTTGACAAATTCCACTTGTAAAAACGTGCCATTTGATCATCTTTCTGTTGTAGAAATGATGATTTAAGCTTGCTAGCCATTAGCTACAGAAGGATGAACTTATCTTTCTTGTGTTTCTTTGAAGGTGCCAAAGCGTATGAAGCGGCCTATATATGTGTACTACCAGCTCGATAATTTCTACCAGAATCATCGCAGGTTTATACTTTATTGCCAATACATTTATTTTTTAATATGATTATGCAAATTGTGCGGGCCTTGTTTAGTGAAAATCTATCCCTGAAAAGTTGCCATACAGGGATGGGTATTAGTTTTTGAAACTTTTTTTGTATTCAGTTCTTCAAAACACTAAAATTCATAATTCATTGACATTTCCTTGAATTTGGAGATTCGATGTACTTGCAATTTTAATGACATGTGAAATCTTTACTGTTTTCTTTTCCTTTGAAGGAGGAATGTTTTGTTGCCTTTTATTATAGTAAGACTCTGGTTGTGCTTTCTACTTTCTGAAAATCTGCATTGGACTTCTGTTTGGAGCTTGAAAACCATATGCTTTTGTCAATGAACGGTGTCGAGCCTGATTGTTTTCTCTACTGAGATTTTGCGTTGCATTCTTTTGAACTTGCTTGTGTATTTTATCTTTTATTGTTTGAAAAGTCTTCGTGTTTGTTAGAAAATAGAAATTGTTTTGTTTTGTTTTTTCATTTATTTATAACTGTATCTTGTTTCTCATGGAAAGTTAGGATGATGTTTGTAGTTAATGAGCTTTTTTTCTTTTCCGAGCACCAGTTATTACTTGGTAGCACATTGCTTCTTCTTTTCATTTTTGTCTCGAATAAAATGAGCATGTCATTATTGTGAAATCTATTTGAAGAACTGGAATCCGAGAAAACCTGCATTCCGTATTTGTCATGATTCAAATTAACTCTTCCGTAAAAAAGGATGTCATCTACAGCCTCCGCGCATATGAACTGTGCATAATATGTTAGGGCACTAAATACTTTTTTCCTCCCTCTGCATAAAGTACAAAAATCGATGGTTGATTCGTATGTCTCGTTTAATGTCTTTTGGCATGCTCAATTTGTTTAATTCCCTGTAGAAGTTTAAAAAAAAAAGTTTTACTTGATTTCAGTTATACTTCCAGTTTAGTTCCAGTTTTAATGTTGTTTATTTTATTTATTTATTTATTTTGGCAATTTAGGTATGTGAAGAGCAGAAGTGACAAACAATTGAGAAGTAATGAGAGTGCGGATGATGTAAGCAGTTGTGAGCCCGAAGATCGCACACCTGGGCAGAATCCGATTGTGCCCTGCGGTCTCATTGCTTGGAGTTTATTCAACGACACCTATAGCTTCACGCGTAACAACCAATCATTGGCGGTGAACAAGAAGGGTATCTCGTGGAAGAGTGATAGAGAGCACAAGTTTGGCAAAGATGTATTTCCGAAGAACTTTCAAAATGGAACTCTTAGAGGCGGTGCCAGTCTTCATGAGAATGTATCGGTAAGCTTTTAACACTTCCCTGGAAAGGAAGCATATTTATCCTTCTTTTTTTTTTTTTTTTTTTTTTTTTTTTTTTTTTTGGGTGTTGATATGGTTTTGTTAAATATATTTTGTTCAACAGCTGAGCGAGCAGGAGGACCTTATTGTTTGGATGCGAACTGCTGCGCTGCCGACTTTTAGAAAGTTGTATGGTAAAATAGAGGTGGATCTCGAGGCAAATGATGTCATACATGTGGCATTGAAGAACTACTATAATACTTACAGTTTCGATGGCAAGAAGAAGCTTGTACTTTCTACCACTAGCTGGCTCGGCGGCAAGAACGACTTTATGGGCATTGCTTACCTCACCGTTGGCGGGCTCTGCTTCTTCTTGGCTATGGCTTTCACAATCGTATACCTCATTAAGCCAAGGTACTTCAGCAACTACAAAGATTTAACCTACCTTACAGTTTATGATCTTAACGAATAAAGCTCTCAGTGACTTTCTTACTTGGACATCGGTTTTCTCCTAACCATGCATTGATTTTCTTTTCCTTCTGCTCTAACAATCATTTTTAGGGTGATAATAATCATTATTTTAATGCTGGGTATACCAGTTTTATAATCTATTCTAGTACCAACTCACAAGGCTAGTGAATTTTCATACTTTTAATCCGAAAAGTTCTTTGTTCATTTTCATTTTTGGTACCTTGATTGGTTTATTAGAAAACACTAGGCACGTCGTTTATTAATCTTCATGCTTCTTTCTCCCCAGGCAACTCGGTGACCCATCATACTTGTCGTGGAACAGAAATCCGGGAGGACACTAAGTTTATGGAACCAAACCATCATTCTTGGGTGGTAGTATGGCTTGAGAAATTCATATGGTAGATGTAATTTTATGTGTATTTTAACTTTGAAAAAGTGATCAGTGCAATCGATTTTTTTTTTTTTTTTTAAATTTTTTTAAAGGGCATTTTGTTGTGTTTGCTGGGATTGAAAATGACATAAAAAGCTCCTCATGTATAAATTCAAATTCAAGAATTGTAGTCTGTTCCTACACACTTATAATTATTTTGAATCACACAATTGTTTTATTTTTTTAGTTTTATTATTATTATTTTTAAGAAATGAGAAATGAATTTAATTTGAGAAATCAAAGCACTCTAAGGAGTATGTTGGAAAGATAAGTGCCTTGTGGGTAAGATGGATCAATTGGATGGTCACTTGCTGCTCCACTCTCTCTTACTATCGTTATTTTTCTTCCTGCCATGGCCGCAGCACCCTGATCCAAAAATTAAAATAAATAAATAAATAATAAATAAATAAATAAAGCAATAAGTTGTCTTTATTACTATTTTAGATAATGTTATTTCAGAATCATTTTCAAAACACCTTTATTGGAAATCATCATAGTATTATCAGATGGGGCCCAAAGTTTCTTCACAACCAAATGAAACATGAATGTGTATCATTCATGAGATCACTTGTAGGGATCAAGTGTAGTTATTTGAAAATAAAAAAATAAAGTGTAGTTCATATACAAGCCGACCCGAGTTTTCTATGCCAAAGAACATGCCTAGGAGATCCTATTGGGATGGTTCAAATAGAAAAATATTACTTGCCTGAAGAACGTGCAAGAACATCCCGCTTTGCGTCATGGCTCCAGAGCATGAACAAGTCATAAGAAAACCGCCCTTTTTTGTCAACCGCATTGCCAATGAATTTAACGTCCGATACATGCCTGATGCGCTTTGTAAAGCCTGTATGAAGTACAGATACATTAAGTGGCAACAGAAATTCATAACTGCTAAAACTTTTTTTTTTTTTACTCGATCATAGTTCACTTCAAATTGGTCCATAGTAATGTGATTCAGTAACCCAAGTCCCCAGCTAGTGAAGAGAAAAAATTTACATGGCATAATAGGTATGTAAAAATCAATCACAAGCAGCACAAAAAAGTAACGACTTTTTACCTTTTTTCGTGGTGCTAGTTTAGGAGGATCTAAAATGACAATGTCCCAAGATTCATTTCCAGAAAGAGCATCTTTCATGAACACAGTTGCATCTTCTTTTACAAATGATATTCTTCCCGGATCCATGTTATTGAGAACAATATTTTCCTTTGCCAGCTCTAGAGCCGGCAACGATGAATCGACACCTGAGAATACCAACAGTCAGATACTTGTTTAGCCTAAAATGGAAAATTTAAATTTCATCCTGCTCTAGTGAAATTCAGAATATGTTTTAGAACCCTATCAAAAAATGCATTTTCTAACATTTCAGATATCAGTTATCCTACCGCAGGAAAAAAAAAAAAAAATCAAAAGCATCAAATTGGGACGTAAACTTAATGCCACGACAATTTAAGAGTATTAATTAAACCATCTAATCCCAGTTGAAAATAGACTTTGGTCAATGTTAGTATGCTCTCAGCTAATTAGTTTTTGATTAAGAGACGAGTCGTGGAATAAGGTAGAAATAGGAAAGATCAGAAAGCAAATACCGGTGACATTAGTGGCACCCCCTCGTGCTGCATTTAGAGCAAAACCACCACTATAGCAGCAAATATCAAGAACTCTATGACCATTTGAAATTGTTGATATGAATTGACGGTTCTCACGCTGATCAGCATAAAATCCAGTCTTCTGTCCTTCAAGCGAAATTGTGTAACAAATTCCATTCTCAATGACCTAAAAAAATAGCAACATGGCAAAACATAACATGCATAAGATTGGAGGTACAGAGCAATTGCTGCTTTAAGGTATTGTAAATAAAAGATTCTATATAAAAGAAGAGTTAGCTATATATTGGATGAGCAGCATGGTTTTATGAACACTCAGTGAGTGAATACTCCAGAACTTGGCAGACTGCTAGTGGAGTCATGACGGTGAGATTTTAAGGGTGTGTTTTGACAAGATGCTATCTGTCCCATTATACCGTCATGGTTGGTAGCTGACCATATACTAAGTTGTCTTTCGATCGTCATTTATAAAGGTATTTACATGAGAGGGAAGAAGAGAAAAATGTAATTTACCCTCGTTCTTGCGGGACAAGTAGATGAATCTAAATCCTTCAAATTTGAGACGTCCAATCCTTCTTCCTTCAAAATTTCCATAGATGGTCTCCAGTTTATGTGATTAATTTCACCAATTCTACTGATGCAGGCCTCAATTTCTGGTTTGTATTTCTCAACCCAAGCGGCAGATGATGCTATTACGGCTATATCCCCAAAGACATCTACAATTAGTCCTGACAATCTGTGGTAAAGAAGTGACATCAAATTTCTAAACTAAGCATTATCTCTAACAACTATTCCTACTTTTTTGCATCTTTCATTTAGATTTCACTTTTCCTCCAAACAAACTGATCAAATTCAGAATACCCTCGTTTTATTACTTGGTCATGGATTTGCGCTTATTTTAAAAGTTTACCTCCAAATTCCAATATTCACTTGTATTAACAGAACCACACAATCCACTCCAGGTAAACCTGAAGTCCCTCGTGCTTATGAACTTCCAAACCACGGAAATCTGAATGCTTATGTTGAAAGCACTTATTTATTTTTAAACGGATTATAAAAGATAGGAAGAACTTTAATATCTGACTCAAACTTGTTTGCGATATTTTTCAGACATCAAAGATGTCAGGCTTAAAACATAGAACAGAAAAATGTAATTATTAGCAGATAAGTGAGGTCAACTTACCTATCACCTTCGCTATTAACAAGTCTAAAGGCATTTGTATTTGCTGACGGAAGCCCCAAACTCTTACGTAATTCTAGGGCTGCATCTATTCTTGTTTCAAGCAGTTTCTCCACGTCTAATACACAAAAAGGTTCTCTGCATCATACAGATAAAAAAACATGAAAAAAAAAAAAAAAAAGCTAACAATGTGAGGGGCATAAAACTACATTACCAAGCCCTTAAAAAAGTATACCTTTTTGCTTCGTCTTCTAGCTGCATCATCCGAACACAAAACATAGAAACAGAATTGTACATGCCCCATCCTATAGGTCTTTCTTCGCCGTCAGCTACCAGCACAACATCGCCTGTCCTCGGCGGCGGTCTACCAATTATTCTATCAACTGCTCCACTATAAACCATCGGGCTTCCATCCTTGAAGAGCTGTGTCTTCCCTTTCTTCAGTACAACTTTTGCCACACCTATCTACCCCAGATAAACAAAGTTTAAGAGACTCAAGAAAATTTGGATAAAAGTTACATATGAATTTCCACGGTGTTGATGTTTTCTTTCCACAGTACTACGTCCGTTTGGTTCGTTAGTTTGAGTTGAAATATTTTAGTTGTAATAGTAAATTTTTTTGAATTTTCAGAAAAGACAAAAAACTTTTTGGGAAAAAGACAAAAACTTTTTAGGAAAAGGACAAAAATTTTAGTTTGAGTTGATAGTTTGAGATGTATTCCCAAACAAAGCAACCATGGTCAGCTTATTTATGCGTGTCAAGATCTCCTCACCAGTGGAGGAAGCAACATATCTGGCTATGGAAGCCATTGGCTATTTCCTTAAGTTGCAAAGCATTCTAAAATTTTCATATATTATCCATGTTTTTCTTCCTCCGGTCCTAACTCGCCTTAGAACCTCAATTCAAAATGGGAATTTATCACTTGTCCAGTCCAGGGTAGCTTTCAGATATGCTTTGTTGTAGGATATCTTAAACAAAGAGACGAGTACATCTATGACACGTTTGGCATTGTTTTTGCTTATGGTTTTACACATTTCTTAAACGAAACAAATCAGCAATAAAATATCATAATAAATTTTGATAAAATCTTAATAAAACTCTGCTACAACTTTTTAAGTCTTCAAAAAAAGCTTTTTCAAGAACTCAATTTTTATGACTTGAATTAGGACGAAAACTCTTGTTGAAGGGCGTTAAAACACTCCCCAAGACAACTTTATACGCAGAAATCCAAACAATAAAATAAAATAAAATACCTTCACACATATGCTTATATCACAATATAAACATATGTACATATATACAAATCCGAGCTAAAATTTTGTAGCTAGATAACTTAAAACTGCAATTGAAGACGGACCCAGAAGCAAAAAAAGGTGGAACTCGAAAAGCCCACATGCAAATTTGAAAAAAAAAAAAAAAAAAAAAAAAAGATGAGTATTATTAAAGAGAGGAGAGGCAGAAAGGAGACCTTTGGGGTGGTGGGCAAAAGCAAGTTCTTGGAGTGAAGAAGAGGCCGCTCGTAATGAAGAAACTGCCAGAGACTTCATCAGCCGCACTTGTACTTAAGTTTTTCTGAGCTTGATTCTCTCTGCTCTCCCCTTATGCAGAGCCTTGCCTTTGGACGTCAACTTACTAAGATAAACGACATGTCGTTTCATAAATTCTACATTTTACTGCTCCAAAAAAAAAATAAAATACATTTGGTCAAATATATTAGACCAATTTAATTCCTGAACTTCAATTTATAACCTGAATTTTGGAACGTTCCACATGTCATTACTCGAGATATGCCCTCTCAACTATGCAATACTAAAAGACTATTTTACTCTTGTTCATTAACTGTGGGGCCCTCTTATAAACGATTTTCAACCTCTCCTTTCCCTCCCTTCTTTTTCCTGACCAACAGTCCTCTATTTTTTCTTTTTTTTTCATCTGCAAGTTGTGACGTTAACTTCATTCAACAACCAAAAAAAAAAAAAAAATTCATAGCATAAACTTTCAAAGAGAATTACGACATTTGTTGTTTTCCATTTCACCATTAGTCTTACTGCTTTATTATGCATTTGCTGTAAGCCCCTTCATCACGTTAGAAACTGTAAAAGTTCAAGAGTCAAGTTTAAGGCCGAAAAAAAAAAAACAAAATTCTTCTCTAGAAAAAGATGGGCACATAATCTATAAATTCTTAAGGAAGAGGACGGAAGGGTTTGGCAAGGATGATTGGCCAAAGGAGATCTCGGCTTTGTGAGGTGGCCGAGGATTCTTTCCGGGAGGAGGGTTAACGAGAGATTTGGGGAGTTTGGGTGTGCTGGAGTTTTTCTTTTTAACATGATTTCTTTCTCCGTAACTCTTTAAAAATAAAATAAAATGAAATAAAAACCCTTAAATTCTGTCTAAACTTGCGATTTTACTCAAATGCCCTTAAAATTTTCAACATGTGCTTTTCACGTGTATTTTTCCGTTTATAACTTAACATAAAAGGGAAATTTATAAACGTTCTAAAATTCGGGAGAACAAATATTACAAATTATAATTTGGTGAGCATTTTATGACAAGGTTCAAAGTTTAGAGGGAAAAAAAAAAGAAATTTGCCCAAATACTCCCCCCCCCCCCCCCCCCCCCTCTTTTGTAGTGACATGTACAACTTATTAATTGTAATTTTACATTTTACTTCAATATAATGTGAATAGCTCAAATAAGAGCTCAAATTCCCATCCGAGTTTTAAAAAAGAAACGTGTGTATACATATATATATGATATATGTCTTATATTTGATATTGTATAGCATTCGGTAATGTGTATTTCAGTTACTAGAAATGTGAATTCGTGCAGAAAAGAATGTAGTTAAAGTGAATGTGAATTCCCATTCTCTTATATTCTTCGGCATGAATTCACATTCTTTAGTTATTGAAGTTAACATTTGATAAGTGCTTAATTTCTTATTATTTATGCATTGATCCTTCATGTTTATTTGCTTGTTTCCTCGTTTTTTTATTATTTTATTTTATTTTATTTTTAATAATGTAATTAGGTCATTTTGTGACTTTTAGGTGTCCTAATGCTTAAAGGAGTGAAACTGGAGCAAGAACAAGGCAAAACAGGCAAAGAAACCCTAGGTGGAAAAACTACGTAGCGCCTCGGCTTGGACAGGCCTAGGCACTGCATCGAGTTTTGGCCATAGTGCCTAGGCGCTTTTGTGCAGTGCCTAGGCTCTTCTGGGCGGATTTCTTATCGATTTCAGCCCAATCTTCCGTTTTTGAGCTTAACTTTGGGAGCCTATAAATATATCCTTTTGGGGCTTATTTAGGAGACTTTTGACCATTACTTAGCAGCCATTCATGGAGAAGAAAAAAAGAAGATTCATTGGCGGCTTAAGAAGATTGTCTGCGAAGAGATTTTGAAGACCAAAATCATTCTTCTTCCTCCTTTATTCTCTTCTCTTCCATGTCTTTAGTTTTCATTTTATTGTTCTTTTCAATTATGTTTAGTTAGGTTTGTCTTTGGTTAAGGGGGATTTCAAAACCCTAGATATATGATTATTAATTGAATGATTAGATTTTATTTTCTAACTTTCCAATTGAGATTGTTTATATTCTTCCATATCTATTGTTCATGATTATTTTCTTGTTTTACTTAGGTGCTCAACTAAATAGGACTTGGGAATTTTCTATTCTAGATTAGGAATCTTGATCCATAATTGTTTTGATTTTCTTATCATTAGTAGCAATTGTGATAATTAATTATGAGATATTTTCTTATGATTGCCTGTGGAACATAACCTAGGATAAATGGACCAAGCTTATGTGTTTGTTTCTTAGATCAACCTATCTTTCTCATCTTAATGCTTCCATTATATTAAATTTAGAGAGCTTGTTCTAGGTTGTTTAATGGAAAGGGAATTAAGTGAAGAGCTTGTTTTGCGTAACGACGAACTAATGAAAGATTGAGGTAACAAAGCTTGTTATTATCTACGGTTGGTAGTTTTAATAAAAAGTTGGAGATAATTCTTATTTTAATTATAATTCTATGCCTGGGGGTGAAGAATGATTCCTCAACCAATCTTTCATAATTCTTGAGTCTTTCTTTAATTTCTTTAATGTTTTCGTTTATTTAGTTTAAATATCAAAAACCCTTTCTATTTAGTATCTAATTTTAGTGTGTCTTAGGTTTTAGAGTTGATAACTAATTATTTAGAACTAATCCTCTGCGGGAACAACCATTGCTTATTTTATACTCAATAACGACACAATTGTAGCAAGGTTTTAATTTGGTAACCCATTTGGAACCTACCAACATTCATATTAACTAAAATTCACATTAATTGATATCATTCGGTACCGGATAGGAGACCAACCCATATAATAAATACATATTAGTTAAAAAATATGTGTGATGCACATGATTATATATTTGAAAAAAGTTATCTAAATAGAAAAAATATATAAAAAAAATACAAGAAATCAACAAAATACATGAAAATAAAAGGGCAGCATTGTGGTACCGGTAAAGCCCTTTTATAAGCCACAAAAATTAAATCGGATGGTGTAGATTTGAAGGTGTGTATGATGATTTGTAGGCAGTACCTCATATTATCCTTCTCACCCCCAGTTTTCTCCGTCACTGGTGATCTTCCCGCTGCCGGCGCTCGACCTCGGCAATCGCCCCGACCGCCCCCCACCCAGCCCCAACCCCCAGCACCCCCCAGCCCTCCCCCGCCTGCCCCCTGGCCCCAGCCCCCCACCCCAGGTCCCCCTTCCCCCTACACCCTCACCCCAGGCCCCCTTCCCTCGGCCTCCCCCCACACCCCCCCGCCCCCCCCCCGGGGCCCCCCCCCCCCCTCTCTCTTCCCCTTTCTCTCTTCTCTCTCTTTCTC
>JAFMPE010105538.1:15922-28994 GCA_024759925.1 Ficus religiosa | reverse complement strand
TTCTTTTTTGCTTTTGTTTTCGTTTTTATTATTGTTAGTACTATTGTCATTTTGATTTTGCATTTTTATCGTTGGGAGAGATCTTAAGAAAAATTATATTGATTATAATTATAAAATTTATCTTAACCAACTGTTTTTATCATATAATACTCAATTTTTTACTTTATTTTTTCTTCAATTCCCGTGCAACGCACGGGTATTAGACTCGTTAGCTCTAAAAAGAAAAACTACAAATGTGTATTATTTATACCATGCATTTTGTTTTTGTTTAAAATGTAAAAAATGTAGTTTATATTTTATATTATTAGATTATATTTAGTACATAATTCTATACATTTTCTTTAACAAATCTTAATTTTTACATTTAAAATACCAAAAATACCCTTGAATTAAAATTAAAAATAATCAAAGAAACTCTAATTGCCAAATAGGACAAGAGAAATTTAACTTTATTATTTAAATTAGAATTTCTTTGGTTATACTAAATTTTAAATTCAATGATATTTTATGTATTTTAAATTTAAAAATTACGCATTGATTGAGATAATTTATAGATTTATGTACTAAATATAATCTAATAATTAAAAATCTAAATACACTATATACTTTTTAAACAAAAATAAAATGCATGGTATAAATATATAAACAACACATAATTGTAGTCTTTCTTTTTAAGGGTATTTTGGCTATTTGAAGGTCAAAATTAAGTGTTGATTGAGAAATAGTATAAATTTGTATGTTAAGCGTAATCTGATGATATATAAATGTAAAAATTCTAATGTAGGGTATATTTTCTAAATAAAAGTAAAATACAGGGTACATAATCATAAGTAACCAAAAAAAAAAAAAAGGGCATGTGTAATAGCACGTGCAATTCTATAGATATCTAATGAGAAACTTAGTACCTTTCAGTTGATCCATAAGTTTGTATTTGATTCTTTGCAAAACTATAAAAATGTTCTAAAACAGAATGACTTTGAAATTTTTTTTCATAAAGCTATAAAAAAAAATTAAAATAAAATTTATGATGACTTCTTGAAACTTTGAGGTAAACTTTTAAAGTCTATTCAAAAGAAGTTTGTTCATTATTTTTTTGATGTAGTTTTGATAGAAAGCTTTTTTGTTTTTGTTTTTGTTTTTGTTTTTTTTTTTTGAAGACTAAGAGTTCGTTTGTTTTGTAGGTTTCATTTAAATTCATTCTGCAAATTAGTTTTGAGTTGAAACGTCATTTTTCTTTTGTTCTAAAATGGCATTTCGATGTGCAATTAAACTATAATTTTAAAAAGAGAATAATTTATGAAAGGGTATGTGGATAGATGTTGACAACTGTTATTTGAAAAAAATGCTTTCATAACACATCTCTAATTAGACCTTAATATCCATAGAATATTTTAATAGGGTATATATATGGATGAGGATTTGTTCATCTTTTCATCATAAACACATCGAAAAAAGATTCTCTAAATCGGAGATGAAACAAAAAAGTTATAACATTTTAAAACTTGACGTAGAATAGAGAGAAATTTTTGAATTTGTACAAAACATACTTGAAATAGAAATGAAACGTTAAAATAAGTGCGGAGCCAAATTCAGAAATGGATCCTATTTCATTTTCATTCTGAAATAAATTTCAGCTTAAAATGTAGTTAGCAAACAACACTTTCATTTTAAAATGAAAGCGAAATGGGTGTAACCCCTTTTTTCACTACTGTTTTCAAGAAGCTCATATAAGTATAATCGACCGTGAGAACACACCATGCGTAATTCTGTAATTAATCTTGCCAATTAGGGCACAAATCAATTCCAACAATAAATTTAAACCTTGACCCACATTGACTCTGAAAGGCAAAGCGTGCTTTAGACTTGAGAGGCAAAGTTAGATTCCACTATCTTTTACTCACAGTATTTGTAATATCCTGCTGATCAATTCACTCTTTGTCTTTTATTATTATTAATAATTACTACTTCTACTACTGCTTCTACTTTTAACTCACAAGCACGACCAAAATTATCCTCATCATGAAGTCCTACTAAAGGCCTTCAGAACCTTGGCGTAAACACAGCATATGGCCTTCTCATGCCGATGCTCTTGCCTTGATCTTATATATATTGTACTAAATGATACAAAAACAAAGAGCTTATCATTAACCGAAGCCATTTGTGGTTTCTCTGTTAGAGTATCTAGGTTCTCTTCTTAGCTGCCATGAAGAGTCTCTTGGCCATTTTTATCACCACTCTCTGCTTCCTTTTCCTCCATGATGATCAAATTGCTGTTGGTTCTTATACACCTCGATTTATCCCTGCTGATAACATCACCTTGAATTGTGGATCCCTAGAGAAGTTCTCAACTGCACAAGATGGTCGGCAATGGATGGGAGATGAAAGCTCAAAATTCGCTCCAATACAAGGAAGAAACACAAAACCAAACGCCTTCAGAGCCCTTCCCGGAGACAGCTCCGTCGAGGAAGTGCCATACTTGACTGCTCGCATATCTCGATACGAATTTAGTTATAGCTTTCCTGTCACCCCAGGTCCAAAGTTCGTTCGACTATACTTCTACCCTGGTCGGTACCAGGATGGTTTTGATGCCTCCAAGGCCTACTTCACCGTCACAGCGGGTAATTCCTTCACTCTTCTCAGAAACTTCAGTGCATATCTCGTCGCTAAACATTCGTACGGGGATGGATACTCGTTCATGAGGGAGTTCAGCCTCGTTGTCGAAGAAAACCAACAATTGAACATTACGTTCCTTCCCTTCGCATCTGATTCTTATGCTTTTATCAATGGAATTGAGATCGTTTCGATGCCAACCAATCTCTACTTCAAACCAGCAGGATTCATGGGCCTGCCTAGCATGGTTGGGCAGGATTATCAGGTGACGGATATCCCCAACAGGGCACTTGAAACTATGTACCGATTAAACGTGGGAGGCAAAACGATATCACAGATGGAAGACACCGGCATGTACAGACAATGGTATTCGGATCTTCCATATTTGACGAGTATTCTACGCACAAATCCTAGTAATGTAAGCAAGCTTCTGCAATACTCCAAGATACCAAATTACACTGCTCCAGATGATGTCTACCACACAGCCATCTCAATGGGTAATAACAACACTGCAAACAAGCTCTACAATTTGACCTGGACTTTACCCATCGATTCGGGGTTCAACTATCTGGTTAGGCTCCACTTTTGCGAGTTTGAGGGCATTATGACCAAGAGAAAGGACAGAACATTCAGCATCTATTTAGACAACCAGTTGGCTCAGTATTTTTTCGACGTGATTGAATTAAGTGGAGGTGATGGGATTCCTGTGTACCGTGACTACGTAGTGTTCATTCACAACAAGGATCATCTTTTCATTGATTTGCACCCGAGAGAAGACGTTACTCGCCATCTAGACGCTTTACTGAATGGCGTGGAGGTGTTCAAAATGAGCACTAACGGCAACCTCGCAGGACCAAACCCTCCGGCCACTCCGGAACCTGGCCGTTCATTGGTTCCAACTACAGAGAAGTCCAAGTCGAAGAAAACACTATTGGCCATTGCCTTAGGAAGTGGCGTAGCAGGCTTTCTTGTCCTACTTTCGATGGTGTGCTGTGTGGTTTTGTTGAGGGTAAGGAAAGAGAAACGCCGCCCCGGCTCGTACAAAAGAAAATCTAGCAAGTCAACAAGAGGTTCCTCCCGAAGGCTTCCGGAACAACTATGCCAGCGTTTCTCGTTATCGGAGATCAAATCAGCGACCAACAACTTTGACAAAGCGTTGGTGATCGGCAGTGGAGGCTTTGGTAACGTCTACAGGGGCCATATCGACGACGAGTTCCCGGAGGTCGCCATTAAGCGGCTGAGCAAGGGAAGCTCGAGACAGGGTGAGCGCGAGTTCGAAGCAGAGATCAAAATGCTGTCTCAGCTCCGCCACGTTCATCTGGTCTCTCTCATCGGATACTGTGACGAAGGCAACGAGATGATTCTCGTCTACGACTACATGGCTAACGGGACTCTTCGGGATCATCTCTACGGCACAAACAACGACCCTCTTTGGTGGAAGCAACGGCTTGAGATATGCGTGGGGGCGGCGCGTGGATTGCACTACCTTCACTTGGAAGTGAAGGACACCATCATCCACCGCGACGTCAAGACCACCAACATATTGTTGGATGGTAAGTGGGTGGCCAAAGTTGCGGATTTTGGATTGTCCAGAGAAGGTCGGGCCGACAGCGGCGCTGTTAGTACAGCGGTGAAGGGCACATTCGGGTATATGGATCCCGAATATGCGCAGAGCCGGCAGCTGACCGACAAGTCCGACGTCTACTCATTCGGTGTGGTTCTCTTCGAAGTGTTATGTGCCCGAAAACCGGTGGATGTCAAACTGGAAGAGGAGCAACGAAACCTGGCTCAATGGGCAAGGCGGTGCGTAAGAGAAGGGAAGATTCAGGACATCATAGACCCGTTCTTGATGGGCAAGATTTCGCCGGAGTGTTTCAAGAACTTCGTGCAGGTGGCGGAGAAGTGCGTGCGAGATCACCGGAACCAACGGCCCACGATGCGTGACGTGAAGGAGAAGCTGGAGTTTGCGTTGGAGCTGCAGGAGAAGGCTGACGCCGCGAAGCAGGGGATAAGTCCCGATGGGGTGTACGTATATCCGGATTTGTCGTTTCATCTGGTTGATGATCATGACGACCATGGACACGGGTATGACGTGTTAGGTCTGCACGGTGGGACCGATTTCTCCACCACGGTGGGCTCCGATTCCGTCGAATCGAGCCATCTTAGTGTGGACACTGAACGTGGCAAAATACGCGTCGTGTTCTCAGATGCCAGTAATTCCAAATCCCAAGCATAGTATAAAAGGAGGGAGAGAAACTAAAAAAGTGTCTGCAGCAGTTTATGCATGTATTAATTTGCAAGGTTATCGTATGTGTACCACCATATTTGTATAAAGGAGTGAGTTCACGTTTACCTTAATTAGGGTAGCGCAAGTTAGGTGAAGTAGTCCTAACACAAACCCGACAAGGCGAGACTGAAGTGTTTGTAGTCTGCCTGTACACTGTATGTGCTATGTTCGTATGCATGTAGTGAGGTAATTAATCGTACGTGTGTCTTCTGTTTAAGATGTTGAGTGGATCAGTTTTCTCATGGAGGAAATTAAATGTGAAATGGATTTTAATATATAGAAATCGAGTTAGTTGCCAAAAAAAAAAAAAAAAAACAAATTTATTTAGTTGACATTAGGTTGTGTCTTTTAGAATTGATCGATTTAAATTATTGATTGGTACAATCAATTAGTTGAAGTATAATTAACAAGCAAGACGAGGTTAGTGAAAAATTCGTGTATTTTCTTGAGGATTCATTCGCATATGTATAATATATATATATATATGTATATATTTTTGGAGTAAAAGGCACATATGATATTGGTAAGTAGTTGTTTCTATAGGCAGTGGCTGGCCGTCTTTGGGGGCCAAAATAAAATTCATTTCATTTTATACATAAGACACTGTAGAAAAAAATTAGATTATGGATTCAAATTCTATATTCCGAATAGGAACATAGTTTTCTGAAATTGTTCTACATAAATATTGTTGCACGATCATTCCTGAGTTGTCCTTGGACCATCTTGCACATTTTAATCTGCTGCCAAACTAGCTTTAGTGAAAGCAATGAAAACTATACACATATTGATGGGATATCCACAGAATTTAAAGCAACTTTTGTTAAAGATTAAAGTCATTTAAAGGTGTTGGGTTTTGAAAGAGAGACAAAGGAGAGTCATGAGTAGGTCATATGATATTCTTTCTTGTCTCTCCTTCCGAATCAAATAGAATAACTCTTTGGAAAAAGCAACAAAGCTATTCATATTGTGTGGAGCTGCTTTAGTTCATACTTTATCCTTTCCATTTATTTATTTATTTTTAAGATCAATTCATAACTAATATATATTTACATTCATTCGCTTTTGACTTTTTTACACCCAAACAATAAATTAAACCATCTTTAATAAGCTATTAATGCAAGTCTATCATGGAGACCGAACTTGCTTCATGTGAATTCATACGATTATCAGGAAAGTGGGGGAATGTTTTCATCAAGATTTTAATATAAATTAGTAAATTAAAACATACTTTTTAGGGGGGAAAAAAGAGAGAGAGAGAGATAGAGAGAAATGGAGGGACGAGGAATTCCACTCAAATATATTTAATTGAAGGATATATGAAAGAACAACTTAAAAAATCTGAGCACGTAGATGCATTTAAAATTAAAATCTCTAGAATTTTAGAGAGATATAGGAGTCAATTTATCCGGTTCAGTTTGCTCCTTTCTACGTATAGAAGAGAATACAAATTCAGTTATAATAATGCAAAGCTAAGTATTTAGTAGCATATCTTTTCCAAACATCATATGTCCTTTTAGGTGACGCGTATAAGTTTTTCTTTCCTCATTTGTTATGATGAGTGTGGATTCTTTGCCTTAGTATATCGGTTTCCCTCTTAATTAGGAACGATCGAGATTGTGATCCTAATTTTTTTTTGAATGCTTGCTTTCAGAATAAGTGTAAACACTCTTTTTTTCTTACTTGGATTTCTCATTGGATTCTACAATTGAGGTTTTTAATAAAGTCTAACTTAGATTTTGATTTTTAAAGGTATGGTTTTAGTTGTTTCTTTTGACATCAGTTTCTACTTGTCTCTGAACTCATTGGTTGGTCAAATATGTTTTGATAGTTTTCCTTTGAGTATAATTTGGGTGGTCATTTGTCCCAAGCTTGAGACATTTTTGTATTTTTCCCCTTTTTTTCTTTTAATAATATGAGTGGGGAGCCTAGTACAAGACGTTGTTTGTGCTAATCTAGTTGAACCGTGCTATAATTGTAACGCCGAGCTTAATTAATTTAAAATAGCTAAGTTTAACAAATATGTTTAGTATCTTATTAGTCTTGTTATTAAGTGCTCATTAATAGTTATGTTAATCATTTTATATGAAATGTGTGTGTGTTTTTATTTTTTAAGAATTTATGTACTACAGAAATTGTTTAACTACAATTTTTTTAGTAAATGTGCAGAGGAGAGTTGACAACCATCAGAAGTGAAGCTGATCGATGTGCTTAGTCTATGAGATTGTTTGTATAAGAATGGTAATCTAAGTTATAGAATATACTTTAAATGAAGTTTTTTTTTTTTAAATTTTCTGTGGACTTATTTGCAAAGAAAATTTATTTTTAAGGATCTAGCATAATTTAAAATTTATTTGGGCATTTTATAAAATTTTTAAAAATTATTTTGCTGTTGTCTTTATACAGGTTTTACAGTTGTCTTTAGGTGATATTAACCTGATTTAGCCAAATCCTTTTCTTCCTCACACCATTTGTTTCCAGACGGTTCTACGTGCCAAAAAAAAAAAAACAAAACCCCCAAAACACAAAACTCCAACAACTGATCTTCTTCATCATAAGACTTTCTTCTCCTCTTAAATCACAAAACAAATCAAGATTAAGCTTCACTTAAAAACCCATTCTTGGATTCCACCAAACACCTATTTTTCTTCCAAGCTAGTTGAGCTCAAAGTGAAGTTTTGCATCATTTTTAGAGTCCGAATTTTACAAGCTACCTAAGGTCAGTTTTAATTAGGGTTCTTAGTGGATTTTGAAGTTATTCAAAGCTAGAGATATGAGGTTTTAAGTTGTATGTGATTTAAAATATTTGAGATGTCTTATGTTAAAAAATGTGCATTGATTTTATTCCAAATGTGTAACTTCTGGTTTTATTCAAGATGCTTGATGGCTCTATGTTATTTGAGATGTAAAACATTGTGAGGTCTGATTGGAAAAGAGTTTTTATTGTTTTTAAAGTATTTTATGAAATTGTATCGAAGGTGTTTGTGAAAATGTTTGACTGAGATTTCAAAAACAGGGCACTAGGATTTCAAATTTCATTTCTCTTATTATAGTATGTGTTTGAAGCTGAAATTTTGTGAAGTTAAAGTATACATATGAATCTTGCTCCCCACAAAATTTCACATGAAAATGTTTTAAAATGGATTTTTGGTGAATTTTCAAAAGTTGGGTTCTGTAGAAATGGTGGACAACCACTAGATAAAGATTTTGTTTGTACTTAGAATTTGTCCTAAAGGACCTTCAATGGTCTAAAACAATGAAAAGTGATACTATAATGCATATATTTGTATTTTATATGGCTGGTAATGGATTGAAGATATTTTTAAATGTAAAATGACTTGATCATGGATCTTAGGACAAGCACAATCAACTTTCTCGAAACGGTGGAGTTAATTTCTCTGTGGAAGTTCAATTTTAAAGAGGTAAGTAGGAATTCTACTTACTGTGTCATAGAAACTTGAAAAGTATATGATATAGCATTTTAATGTTTTTGACAAATGTTTAGCATTTCAAATGAGACTATGGATATAATGTTTCCCTTCATTGGAAAGGGTATGATTTGCAAGTAGGAAAGTATAGTTTAATGGAAGCTTTTATGACTTGTTTATAATGTTTTAAAGGTTTGCAAAATTCTAGATGTGACCTATAAAATGATGAGAATATCTATGGAATGTGTAACCTCATTATAATAATGTCATTGAGACTGACTGATACCCACAATGGGTCCCGAAAGGCACATGACTGATACTAACGTTTGAGATTCCAATGACAATATTGAAAGTGTTTGGCCAAACCTAAAGAAAATGAATGGTAAATGATTCTGTAGCTTAAGCCCAATTTGTGCCATATCTCAAAGGTTTTCATGATATATTTTAAATGTTAATTTGGATTTCTATTTGCTGTAAGAACATTCGAAATTTATTGAAAACTGTATTTTAGATATAGATTGTAGTTTACAGGTTTTGTATTTAACTATATTCTGCTTATTGGACTTTTAGCTCACTTTAAAGTTTCATAAAACAGGTGAGGAAGAAAAGAATGAGGAAGAACATAGTGGCGGCTGAACCTCTTTTGGGAACTGAATGTCACGGAACCTATGTACATACTAAATTAAAGTTGTTTCATGAAAAAATGATTATCAAAGAACTCTGTAGGCTAAACTAGAAAAAGTTTTGCTTTGAGATAGTGCTAATAAGATGGGATAGTTGTAATACCAACTCTTCATATTTTAACTAAACTTTGATGAAAAGTCTGTAAATATTTTATATTAATATCTTATTATACAACTATCTTGGCTTTACTATGTTTCTGTGTTATCGCAAATTTTATGAATGTATGAATTAGTGACATGTTCTAGTTAGGTTTAGTTAAAGGCTAAACTGGCTAGGGGGTATTTAAATAATTTATCCTGATGCTATAGTTGCCCTCTTTATTTTGCTCAAACATATGATCATGCTCTAGTTGCGCCTTTGATCGTTCTAATTTATTGTTTTCGAATCACTATATAAATAAATAAAAACATAGTAGTCAAAGATTGTGGGGATAAATATAGTATTAACAAAGTGCTATTTATAAGTGTCATTTTCTTTCTTTCCTTTCCTCTGCGTTTTTCATGTGAATCCTGAATACGAAAAACAAACAAAAGAGAGTCTCTACATTTCCACGCTCATAATGTTTAAGGAAGATACCTCCTCATTTACTCATGTTCTTTAGAAATTGAAGCGTGCCGTAGAATTTTTACGTTGCACTTTTGACCCCAATACTCCCTCTTAATTGGTAAATTGACCAGATTAAATTAAAACAAAATCAGTAAATTAGAAGAAGAATAAGAAACCATTAGCTAGTCTCCCTTCTTGTGGATTACGAGTCAAGTGAGTCTTTTTTCTTGAGTCTTCGGCACGTGAAACTATCCGCAAGCTACTTCACTCTCATAATCTCTTGGTTTTCATATTCTTCTGTTCATTCAAAATCAAAGTCTCCGGAAACTCGATCGGCAAAGAGTTCATCAAACTCCGTAACTCAGAAGCCAATTTCTCTCTACTAACCAGCCCAAAATTTTCCTAAGAACAGCACCGAACATGTGGTCACAGCTATTGAAATATGTAAAGATATATTTTCATTATTTAGGGTCTGTTTGACTCTCAGGTCTGGATGTAGACTTTTCATTTTAGTTTTGATTTTTTTTTTTTCATGAAACGTCAACAAAAATTATGAATAGTTTTTTAAAAGTCAATCAACTTCAGCCGAAACAATCAGTTACAAGCGGATATACCAAATGTAAGCTTATAGATTTTTCTTGCAAGTATGATTTAATTAGACAGGAATACGAGAATTAACGTCATTTATACTAGCTAGTGATGATAAGCATGTGAATGATCTGCTACAATGAAGCAAACTGAGAGTGGAAGCTATAACCCTAAGGGGGGCTGTTAAGGAACATTAGGAAATGTATCAATTATTTAGGGTCTCTTTGGTGAATGAGTTAAGTTTGAGATGAGATGAAATTTTTCAGTTTGAGTTTTTTAAAAAGTAGTTATAAACTTTGTTGACTTCTCAGAAAAAAATAAAAATTGAGATAAAAAATTTGAGTTGAGTTTAAGTGAAGTTGATTCACCAAATATAGCATTTGTTAATCGGTTGGTTTTTATTAGAGGGTACAGATAATAATTAAGCAAATTGATAATAGTTTCTGTTATTAGAGGGTACACGTGTCCTACAAACATTGGATAGATTGATGGAGAAATAGTAGTTTGTCAATTATTTAAGTGAGAATTGTACAGATTTAACACAGTTGAATGATACACACAATTAAGCTTATTCTTTGAGTTCTTTTGGAGCTCGTAATATTCTCTCGGTTCTCTGGTTTTCTTACGACCAAACACCGACTCCAACAACAAACAAAACAATGTTGATCATATTGCCATACGGAATGGCCTAGGTAGCTTTCTTGTTCTACTCTCGATGTTGTGCTGCGTACTAGGGAAAGAGAGACGCCACCATAAAAGAAAATCCAGAGGCTCCTCCCGAAGGCTTCCGGAACAATTATGCCAGCGTTTCTCGTTCTCCGAGATCAAATCAGCAACCAACAACTTCGACCAAGCGTTGGTGATCGGCAGGGGAGGCTTTGGATACGTCTACAAAGGTGATATCGACGAGGATTTCCCAGAGGTCGCCATCAAGCGGCTGAGCAAGGGAAGGTCAGGCCAGGGCGAGCGCGAGTTTGAAGCACATTCATTTGGTCTCTCTCATTGGATACTGTGATGACGGCAACCAGATGATCATCGTATACTACTACATGTCCAAAGGGACTCTTCGGGACCAACTCTACGGGACGAACAACGACCCTCTCCCGTGTAAGAAGCGGCTCGAGATATGCGTGGTAGCGGCGCGGGTGTTGCAGTACCTCCATGCGGAAGTAAAGAACACCGTCATCCACCGCGACGTCAAGACCACCAAAATATTATTGGACGATAAGTGGGTGGCCAAAGTTGCAGATTTCGGGTTGTCCAGATTGGGTGGGGGAGACAGCGGCGCTGTTAGTACAGTGGTGAAGGGAACATTCGGTTATATGGATCCCGAATATGCCCAGCGCCGGAAGCTGATGGACAAGTCCGAGGTCTACTCATTTGGTGTGGTTCTGTTCGAAGTGTTATGTGCCCGTAGACCGTTGGATGTCAAACTGGAAGAGGAGCAACGAACCTGGCTCAATGGGCAAGGCGGTGCATAAGAGAAGGGAAGATTTAGGACATCATAGACCCATTCTTGGCGGGCAAGATTGTGCCGGAGTGTTTCAAGACTTTCGTGCAGGTGGCGGAGAAGTGCGTGCGAGATCACTAGCACCAACGGCCCACGATGCGTGAGGTGACGAAGAAGCTGGACTTTGCGTTCGAGCTGCAGGAGAAGGCTGACGCAGCAAAGCAGGAGAAGGCTGATTATCAAACTTTCTTTATCAAGACTGACATGGGAAAACGAGGGAGTTCTCGTTTCCAAATTCGAGTTGTTAGCAATCTATATTTTAGTTTGATTTTAATTAGCATAGAATTTCTAGCTGAAGGGAAACAATAAAGGGTTCGTCTGACTAAGGATTTCAACTAACGCAAACTTTCTTTGTGAATCAAAGGATCCTAATGGTTTCTCTCCTTGTGTATCTCTAGCTTAAACAATTTAAACAAGACGCTGAATTCCACATCCACTGTACTTGAAAAGCATGGAATAAGATATTCAAACTCAAAGTGATTAAAAAAAAACAACAAAATCACAAATCCATATGTTGCCTACAAACCTCAGCAATTGAGGCAGCCACTGCAGCTGCAGCTTGAGTTTTGTGTGAAAGTTCTCGGAGATAGCGCCCGAACTTCTTTACAGCAACCGAAACAACTGGTACAACTACCAAAGCCAACACTAGAGGAGGGAAAAGAGAATTGCAGTGAGCATGATTCTCCCCAGCAGAAGGAGCAACTTTGCAAGAATTTGGCTAAAACAAATATCAACTTACATGTTAACCTCCATGATGATGAGAACATAAAGCCAATTCCAATAAACGCAGTTGTTATATTTCTGAGTGCCTCAGAAAGATTGGTAGTCGCAGCGTTTTTTATTATCTGTGTGTCTTCAGATTGCCTGCTTAGAAGTTTCCCCGTCCGTGTAACATCAAAGAAGTCTATTTCCTATTCGACATTTTGGTATGAACCATGCCGACTTTATTCAGATTCTTGTTGAGTAATACGAATAAATAGCAAAAAAATCATCCCTCCTTCTTAGTTTCTCTTTTATGGATTGAATATCACAAGGAAAACCTAAAGGTGAATCAATGTGGTGGATCGGGAATTTAAATTCGCAGGTGAATGGGTCTTACCTGATGAATAAGGTGACTAAATAAGTTTTTCCTCAACCATGCAACGACTCTTTCACTAGCAGCAGAAAACAACCATGCTCGGAGTGCTGTGCACAGAGAACTTCAGATAACGGACAAAGCAGTAAATACACTAGACAACACTAAAGATCAAACCATAAACATAGAAAAAATGAATAGAAGAAAGAGTTGCATACACTCAAAAACTATTTAACCAAGTGGAACACAGCAAGCTAAACTCAAACAAACAATATGGAAGAACAATTCATACCCAACTACAACTATTAGAACTATTTCCAAAATGGTGTTTTTGACAGCCTCCAGAG
>JAFMPE010105538.1:4419-14906 GCA_024759925.1 Ficus religiosa | reverse complement strand
ACAATCGGACATAACCTGTACGGCATCACCATGCTCAAGGTCCGTCACGAGACCATCAGTTGACTGGTCTTCACTCGTACTCCTCTTTGCCTAACCACCCCCCACCCCCAAAAAAAAAACAAATTCAAAATTTGTCAAAAAAAAAAATAATCAGAACACGAACAAGATTAACTGGGCAAACACAAGAGATTAAAAAAAAAAAAAAAAAAAAAAAGCGGGGGGGACAAAAAAACCTGGTTGTTATTGAGAAGAGGGACTCGGTGGCTGCCGGAGGAAGTGAGGGACCTGGACAACGAATCCAAGTGCTGCTTCTTACCCATCAAGAAACGGTCAACTGTCAACTGTCGACAAAACTAACTGAGAAATAATGGGTGAGTTTTGCGCGGGAAAAATTAGATCATCCGAGAGAAAAAGAAAATGGTTGAGAAGCTCATCGATTTGGAATTTTGATTGATAAGTTTTTATACTGACGGCCTTGGGCCTTACCTTTTGTTTTTGTTTTCGTTTTTGTTTTGGTTGGTTGGTTTAGCACAGAGGGAGGAAGGTTGCTGACTTCCCCACCTAGGTTGTTGTTACGATTCTTCCTCCCTCCCCCACTAACTTCCAAACCTCCCTACCTATTATTCACATTCATTTTATTTACATATACATATATATAAATAAAGAGTCCGTGACAAAATAATAATATTCAAAATAATTTCATTCTAAATTTCATTATTCAAAAAAAAAAAAGAATTAATTGTTAGATATAGCCATTAGATTCGTTATGGTTATTAATATTATATTCACTTATTACATTCATGGAGATATAGAACATCATATAAGTTATCATGCTCGCATATCCATCATTTGAGTTTCCAACAATTATTTTAATAATTACATATCCAATTTGACTTATGATCCATGTTTACTATCATAAGGTCTTTTCTCGTAGCTGGTATATTCATAAGGTTCTCTTTTTTCTGGATTCATTCTTTCACATATAATTAAAGGAACTAATAGGTCATAGATGCTACACATATATAGTCCGTGAAACACATAAACGTATGTCTGAGTTGTTTGCTTTATCTTATCACCATTGTCTGTAAAAGAAATCATGTGTCATCAACAAAACGAAAAATTATGTAATTTAATTTTGAAAAAACATCTACACAAATATAAAGATCATTATATTAATATGATAAAATAAATATCATGATATGATATAAAATTAAATTTAAGTAAACTAAAATTTATATCATTTGATTATTAGATTAAAAAATGATTATATTGATGATTTTCTTAAAATTTTTTTATTTAAAAAAGTGGGTTCAGTTTTACGCAATTCACCCTAGATCCAAGACTACACGACATTTTATCAGGCAAAGTCTTCCATAATAAAACTACTGAGTATTACATTCGGAGCAACTTGAATTAAAAAAAAAAAAAAAGGATTTTTTTGTAACACTGATCCATTAATATTTAACGGTGATGTATAAGTTAGTTGACAAAAAATAAAAATAAAAAAAGTACGCCTTAATAAGTGGTCCCCAATCATATTATTATAAATAATAATATTTATAAACAGCTAGACAAGTTAAACGGATTCCTCTAATTAGGAACTACAACGTTTTTGGTAGATTGGAAACTACAACCTTGACCTGTATGTGAGTGTACATGTATCACCTATATTAAAAAATAAAATATGTACGTAAACGTACTCTATGAACAACTTTAGTACGAACGCTCTTAAGAAATGTAAAAAACTCAAAGAAATTATTTTGGTGGGGTTTTTTTTTTTTTTTTTTTCCTTCATTTATTTTTCTCTTCACTCAAATGTCCACATCCCGATTGCTAATTAAGGAGTGTGTGACAGGAAAATAATTTAAAGATTTAAAAATAAATAAAAATTAAAAAAAAAACCCCACGGATCTAAAACACTAATTATGCATTTGGTATACCAGTTTGAAATGAAATTTTTAAATTGAAATTTGCTAACTTTTGAAAAATTAATTACAATTTTTATTGACTTTTTAGGGGAAAAAAAAAACTGAAATGAAAATTTTGTATCCAAAATAAAGAGCCAAACAAAGCCTCAAAAGTCGAATTCAATATCTCAATTAAAGGTGAATGTGCCTGTGTGAAATTAATGTTTGGTTTCTTCTACCCAAAAAAAAAAAAAAAAAAGTAATGTTAGGCTTCAACCCAAAAAAAAAAAAAAAAAAAAAAAAAGCTAATGTTAGATAAAACCTGTAATTACTGGAAAATTCCAGAGATGGGAACTCAAACATAAATTGTAAGCAAAACTTTTAAACCGAAAATAAGAATTTATTACTAACGTCTTAGAGTTAGCGTCCTAAAAAAGTATTGAAACCGTCCTCTGTGTTTATTAATTTTAATTATTGTTTACTTCTTGTAGATGCATGATAATTGAGAACAATGAACGACGTTGAGTTTTTGCCAAATGAAGTGGATTGTTCAGATTGCCAGTCATATCCACATCAGCCCCTCATATTTTTTGAGTATATTCAATAAATTTGCTTCATTCGTGGTTCAAAAAAGAAAAAAAAAAAAAAAAACTGTTATTCCCAATATTTTCTTGTAGCACCATAGTCATAATATTTTATTTGTATGCGATGAAATATTCTTTTTAATCATAATTTTGTTATTAGTATGTAAATCACAAATTTTTTAAATAACTAATGCTTCATTTGGAAAACCATTCCAAACTTAAAATTTTCATATCAGTTTTTATCTTTTTCTGAAAATTTTTTTATTTTTTCTAAAATGTCAATACAAATTTACTATTGAAATTTAAAATTTCTAACTCAAACTCATTTACCAAACGAACCATAAATTTTTTAGTCACAAAATTTTTAGTTACGAAAAAAAATTTTGTAGATGATTTTTCAAAATTCTTCACAAGTATGTGAAAAGTTCTTTTTGGAATTTTTGTAAATCTTGAATGTAAAAATCTGTCGAGCATTATTTGGGATACTGTGATTGGATTTTTTTTTTTTTTTTTTTTTTTTGTGATTTTTGTAGTTTATGTGATTTTGATAGTATGCCAAGAAAACCAACTGTTACAAGGTGGCCATTACCTATTACGATACTTTTTAATAGACACTGATGTTTACCGATCGATATCATGATGGATATATTCCATGTGGTATCATAGTCGGTAATTTTCGCTTTATTAGTTTGGTTATTGGCTGGTTATCAACTGATATCACAGTTTGAGATGGCATAAATTTTTTTTTGGAATAGTTGTTGTTGTTTTTTTTTTTTTTTTTTTTTTAACTCAATCCAAGGCATGAAAAAAAATGCGCAATTCCTGTTAAGAGCCCAATATTATGTTGTAGATATACCTCAGCCCAAGGTAAAAATCAAGTCTCCATTTTCCATTTTCGGGTCCAGACTTAAGTCCATGAGAAAAATTAGGGTTCAGACTTTGGGCCCGAGTGTAGCCAATGAGCCCATGTCCGTTATTGGACCTTCAACCGAAACCTGATTCACGATGGAAGAACGGCTAGAGAACTTCCCAATTTTTGCCCAAGGATGTTTTTTGTAGCTTGTGATTGTGAGGTAGGAATAATTTAGCTCCATATATATAACTTGTGAAATAGGCTATATTTATAATTAAAAAAAAAAAAAGGCAAAGAAAGTAACGGAGAAAAAATATTACCAGAAATTTGAAAAGATGTAAAAGTTTCAGGTATGGCCCGCGATAATATTTTTCCAAGACATGCAATCAAACCTGTGACTATTATTGCACCTCCCTTGAAAAGCAGCATATATATATATATATAAACCGTTTAATAATGATTAAGTTTAATTTCCTTTTCTTTCTTTTTCTTTTTCTTTTTCTTTTTAATTTACAATATAAAATGTAGAAAAAGGACAGGACTTCTTCACTGATTCGTGAAATTATTGTCGTCGGCTTTAAACTTTAAGGAAGAAAGCAAAAGTGGAAAAAGGAAAAGGGGACGAAAGTAAAGAGGAGTTGGAAAATGAGAGAGATGCGATTCCACTAATGCGACAAATTTAATTGACATGTCATTATCCTTTTTTAAAGGAAAAAAGTTGGAAAAGAAATTGTATTCAATACCAACAGATAAAAGTAACGTGAATCATGTGTAAATGTGAAGCCCAGATACCAATTTTACACCCCCTATATATAGCTAAATATAATTATGGACGATAAATATAGATCATGTTTCATAAATGAATTATGCAACTCTACATTAATATCGTTAGAGAATGTATTTAGTTTCAATTATGATTTAAGGATGCTTTATTTTGTATAGAAAGGGAAAGGGAAAAATAAGAAATTACTTTCTCTATAATTTAATCATTTATTTAATTACAAAATTAATAACTGGAGTTAAGTTGGCAACATACAATATCAGAAATGAAATAAGAAAATATTCATTATTGTATTCTTTTGGTATTAATAATTCTCAATTAAAAGGAATGAATGTCACATCTACTAACATAGCTCACATGTTACACCCATAGGGATGAATGGGATGGTAAAAGAGGGTGGCGCCTTCTTAGCTTCTTCTTTCGTCCACTCAGGTTCGATCTCCATGAAACTCCCATAAAACCTTGTTTTAGCTTTGACTGTGAATGCATTTGGTGGGTGATGTTCTAGGTAAGATTTGGGTTGATGATTATAAGAGGTTAGGTTAGAGGCTCATCTCTCCCTTACATTCCTAAGGAAGTGGATTCTGCCTGTGGGGTTGAAAATGAAGCGATAAGGAGGTCACCACCATAACTTTTTTTTTTTTTACCAAAAAAAAAAAATGTAGCTCACATGTTATAAGCTTGATAATTTTCTAAATCATGTAGAAAGACGTTTTAATAATTATATTGAAAAGAATAAAATTTTTAAATTTAAAAAACATTAAAAAGATAATAAATAATCATTGTTATTTTTGTTTTTCTTTCCACTCCCATAATTATCTTTCCTATTACATTCTTTTACTAGTATACTTATAGACGTTTATATTGTGCTGACAATGTAAGATTATGCAGTCACTGATCATATTTTTCACTTGAAAAGTAACAATCAATTATAACGTCTGAGTACTGTTTATATCCCAATAGAACACCTAATTTGAGCAGTACAATTAACTAATAAAGCGATCTTGATGTCATAACAGCATACCTTCCTGTAACTGTTATCAAGTCTAACTTTCTTCATGGTTTTTCCGACACAGAGAACATATATATGAAACATCTTTATCTTCCTCTCTCTCTCTCTCTCTCTCTCTCTCTCTCTCTCTCTCTCTCTCTTCTGATGAGTTATCTTCTCCTAATTTAGTTGGAAGCCATGTGTATGCAACTTTCTTTTTTTTTTTTTTTTGGGGGGGGGGGGGGTGTGGGCGCGGGGGCGGCGCGCTGAGTCCATGTGTATACTGCTTCGTGTAGAATTTGGATTCCTTCATAAAGTCCAGTAAAAAGAGATGCATAATTGCATACGACCGCTTTTGTGCTGGCTTCTCAAGATTGGTTTCTTTTCTCCCTAAGAAACAACATTAATTTTAATTTATTTTTCTTGAATGAAAGGAAAAAAATATATATATATATCATATTGCTTATAAGAGGACAAAGTAGCACTAGTAGTGCGGCATGTTTTGAAAAATCAACTTAGCTTTTTTCCATTATGTTGATCTGAAGGCACATTTGTTTTGCTCAAAAGAGAAGGAGAAAAGAGAAGTAAATATTCCCCACACCCCCCCCCCCCCCCCTCCCCCTCTTTTTTTTAATTAATCATCTAATTATATGTTTACTTACCGAGAATTTAGTACGCCTCATCATGACATATAGAGAGTGAAAAAAAAGAATGTCAATCTTTATATTCTTCGTTAAAGTTCATTTATGTTAATATATATATATATGCTTATATATTGTGTTATATTAGTCAATTATTAACTTATTGTATAAAAGTATACCTTAGTAACTATGTTTATGAGATTTATATCCCTAAGTTCAGTAAATATTTGAACAAAAAGCATCCTTTACTTCAAAAAAAGAATAATAAGATAACTGAGTTTGTTTCTCATCCCACCTATAATAGATAAGGAAATTTTCTCTATAAATGTAACCAATTACCCTCATTTTATCCATAATTTTCTTTCCTCTTCAATCTCAATACCTTTCCAATTATATTCCTTAATTTTTTGTTTGATATCAGCATCCTTAATATTGTATTTCATAAACCACAACGTAATAAAATCACATATATTTAATTGTAGTTGCAGGCATAACTTAATGGTAATACCACAACTAACTCTACCAAAAGGTGTAGAGTTCGAATCCCCTCTCCCTAAGTTAAAAAAAAAAAATCATGTATAATTGGATTTTTTACTTGGATAGTAATAATTAATATTATAACTGAATATTTTCTATATCCTTATCCAACGCCTAATTACTACTTATATTTACATGCTGGGACGATTTTCTCTGTGTGTTCCTATAAACAGATACAAAGTTTGAATTTTAATTTCTGAATCTTCACTTCTAGAAAAAATGGGATTCTTGTAAAGAAAACTCTCTGCCACGGTAGTTAGTGTTTGAATTAGGAAATTTTCATTAATGAAAACGATAGAGATTTGGTGTTTGAATAATTGGCCCAAATATAATTGCCTAGATTAAACTTCACGATGTCTTAATTCCTTTAACGTTCTGAAGTAGAAATTCCTTAGGTCTGCATCTTTTTAGTCTCATTCTTTACGTTGATGTACAACAACGTATCTTTGTGTAATTGTTGTCATGTCGAGTTTTCTTCATAGTTCTTTTGACATAGAACATGAGAAACATCTTGTTTCCGTTTATTTTGTGTAGATTTGAACACTATAAACTTTTTATTGTAAATAAAATTTTAAGTTTTTGTTTAAATCTATACAAAAAAAAAAAAGAGTTTATTATCTTCAACCAATTTAGTTTAGAGCTATGAGCCCCTATGACAGAGGTTTTACTTTTATTTTTTTGACTGTAATAACTTTTCAATAAGAATTTTGAGAACTATACATTTTTAAAAGAGTTTTGAACGTCAAAATTAGTTTTGAAAATTTTTAATAAATAATAAAAATATTAAATAAAGTTTATAATATCTACTTAAACTTTATTCAAAATTTTCAAGTTTATTCAGAAGAGTTTTTTTTGAAAGTCATATTTTCTGATGGTAGAAAGTTCTTCTTTAAACCAAAAACTATTATAACAGATTATTCAAATACTTCAGCTTTTATAAAAACTCTGTCAGTCCTACATACAGTCCTGCTCAAGCTAGACTTTCGATTCCTCACCTTGCCCAGTAAGAAAGAATACACAAACCACTTTTGAGCCAGCTGCTCATCATGGGTTTCTTTTCTCCTCTCTATATAGAGACGACACAACAGCTTTTTTAAATATAGAAAGAAAAATCAACATGCGTAAAAGAGAACAAAGTAGCACGAAATGTTTTGCAAAAGAAATATTGTGCCGCCTTAATCGATAGCATATAAATATGAATAGTTTTTATTATTTATTTATTTTATTTAGTGGCTCTTTATCTACATATCACTAGTCCTATCCCTTTCACTTGATTACACAGCTCAAAATGCCGTCGGAGCCTGAAGAATAATTGAAAAAATGGACGATGAAAAGTCTCTTGAATTAAGGTTGAGTTTGAGTACAGACTGAAAATTCTGATTACCATCCAGAAAATAAACTGCAAGATCTTTTTAATAAGCCTCAAAAATTTCTACACAAAATTAATTTTTATACTTTAACACATAATTTTCAAACATTCTAAACAACTTGAAACTCCTCCAAACTCAAAAGCCATACTAATGAGTCAGCCTAAGACACACGACTCTTAGCCTCTGTTTGAAGCATGGATCATTCGAGCTAAAAAAATCCAATTCGAGTTGGAAATCTAAACTACATTGGTGCTTAGAAGAGAGAAAAATAAGTCTGATGCGGATTTTGAAAAAGTGAAAATTTTGATTTAATTTTTTAAGTTGAATTTGGATTGTAAACAGCTTAAACTTTCTATTATTGACAAAAAAAAAAAAAAAGGTGAAATTTTAAAGCACCACGAAAACTAATTAATTTCTATTAATTCTTTATACATCATAACTATAATAAATTGAATGTAACGCTATATATGAACGAGTCGCCAATAGTGTTTGGAGGAAGAACAACCTATCTAGCAATTATGGTTGCATTAGTGGACAATAATAATAAAAAAGTTTAGAAATGTAAAAACAAAACTTTTTTGCGATCTTACCTACCATAATTAATTGCAAAATCGATGGAGTACCCATTAGGATCTCTTCTCCATGTCTATGTCGTCGCACGAGTACTTTTATTTATTTATTTCAAAAAGCGAAAGACAGATTTTCCCTCGAGAAGATGATTTTTCGTTTCATTCTCTCCCTTATCAAAACAAAAACTCCAACAACTCATTAGTCGATGCTGCTCTAGTTCACATGTAACCGAGTTCACGTCGTTCGTGGTTGATGAGGACAAATGATTTTATTTTCGTATTGACTTTTAAATTACTTTCTAACTTTTTGTAATTAGTAGTTTGATTTTTAGAGATTTGTTCAAATTAGTCTTGTTGAAATTAGAATCTTGCATGTAAGCGACTCGGTTTTAAGACCTTTTATATATATTTATATAGAAGCTTTATCCGGTTAATTATAGATTTACAAATTTTCATTTATTTTCGCCACAAATCTTTTATTAAATAATAATATTATAATTGAATATCATGTAATTTATTTTCTTTGCAAATCCCTTCTCTTGTCAACCACATTGAAATTAGAGCGTTAGTTGGCCCCTTATAATTTTTTCCATGACATGCAATTAAATATCTGATTAGTGCACCACCCTTGTCTTATGTGTAACGAAACCCAAATAAACTGTTTAGTCTATAATAATGATTAAATTGGTTTTCTCTTTTCTTCTTCTTTTTCTAATAAAGAAGGTTATGATTCTTCGCTGACTGATGAAATTATTGTCCTTTAGCTTTGAAGAATAAAGCAAACAGGTGGGAAAAGAAAAAGAGGGGGTTTGTGGGAAAAAAGAAGAGTTGGAAAATGAGAGATGCGTCCAACTAATGCGACAAAAATCAATTGCTATCTCATTGTCCTTGAAAAAGAAAAAAAGTGCAGAAGAACTTCAATTTATACCTAAAGATAGAGCAGCATGAATATCGTGTTCAATTATTAATTAGCCAGGGTCACCATTTTAAGCTATATGTAATTAGGAGATAAGATGACAAATATTAGTCACACTGTGCAACTCTAAGTTCTATATATTCACAAAAAAAAAAAAAAAAAAAAAAAAAAAAAAAAAAAAAAACTCGAAATTATATATTAGATTGACATATATAAGAGTATCATTATGATAGTATTTTTCACTTGATCATAATTAACAATCAATTAACGAACTGTCTACATCCGAATTGAGCAGCAAGTTTTTCCCACACAAAACATATATGAAACATCTTGATGTAGCTAACTTGTCCTTGTATTTTGTTGTTTCATGCACAAAACCATTAAGTTCATGCAATAATTATAATTTCTCGCACAAAAGCCTACATCAATTGATATCAGAGTGTGATTATTTTCCTATGTACACTCGACGCAATTGATATCAGAGTATGATTATTTTCCTATGTAAACTCAGACGCAGTACTGTCTTGTGTCCATACTTATCCATGGTGCTACATCTATCACCGCCGATGCCCGTGCACTCGGCCTCCACCAACAACAGGTCGAGGCGCACGGCGTTGACATAAATACTTTACGCAATGGGGTGTCTCTAGATTATTATTTAGGTAGCACATTCGGAATGTCAGTTCAAAATTGAATAACATAGATATAAAGAGATTATTGTTACATAATAGAAGCAGAGCAAATTGTCAAAATGAAAAACTAGTGGAAACTCACTTCCGCAGCTTGTCCTAGTTGGTTAACTAACCAATCGTTTAACTATTAAATACTTAATAGATTGCACCGTTTTTCCTAAACTTCTTTTTTGACAATGTGATCTGAGATAAAGTTTAGATGATTATATATGTTACTTAGTACCATGCTCTATGATGAAAAAAAGAAAAGAAGAAAGATATATATTAAAAAGAAAGATATATTACTAGTACCAATCAATTAACTCCCTAAACTTCCAGTGGCTAATTTTTTTTTTTTTTTTAAATCTAAAAGTGAAGCATTGGAACTTCTATTTTCTCGACGTATGAAAAATAGATGTAGATTTACAGTTGAAAAGTAAATTAATTTCTATATTAAATAAATATAATATAAACGAACATATACTATATTGAAGTACGCTATATATAATTATAACAGTTATATGTCCCCTTATTTAGTAGACGGAAACTTTTTCAAAAGATCGAAACTTTGAAGTGTATTACGAACTCAACAATCATATGCGCATGCTTAGAAAGAGATGAAAATTGCTCTTTTAGGTTTGTGGGAGAAACTCGAAGAGTTGAATGC
>JAFMPE010105501.1:0-14209 GCA_024759925.1 Ficus religiosa | reverse complement strand
ATAGAAAGCTCCACTGATATCAAAATAAAACATGTTTTCATTTTGGCTCAATAGACATGGAAGTTGGAAAATGGTATCCATCTAGTGGCGCTAGAAAGAGTCTTAAGCTGAAATGATTGCATTTGGAATTTCATTCACGTTTTTTGTTTTTTTCTTGTTTTGTATTGTTTTGCTTTTTGTTTTTTTTATTTAATTATATTTTATTATATTTTTTTTGTTTTTGTTTTTTGGTTTTGTTTTGTCTTTTGTTTTGTTTTTTTTTTTTTCTTTGTGAATAAGGAATTTTATTACATTACAGATTCAAGTAGTTTCTATCTAGTACAAGAAGTGAAGTTCGAATTCCCCTCTTCAAAGATTTTTTTTTTTTTTTCTGGAAAAAGTTAACAAACAAGAAATTCTTAATGGGAATCAAGCTCACTTCAAAAGGTTTTGACAATTTTTTTATTTTTTTAAAGATAAGAAGCTGTTGTTAAAAAAAAAAAAAAAAAAAAGGTTCCAACAATATTTTAGTTTCTAATTCTATAGGTAAAGGAATATTTTGACTTTTTTTTTGTGAGACTATTTTGACAAGAAAGAAAAAGTAATGGTTCTGAGTTTATCAACCAAAAAAAAAAAAAGACAGAGAAAAAAAAAGGGTAACGGTTCTGAAGAATGGCTATTTATTTATTCTTTTCCACTTCGGTTCCTTTTTCTCTAGTCAAAGAACAATAATAAACCATGTAAATGGTCTCATGTTTGGAGAACACAAAATATCCCGAGACGCTTTCGACTCGTAGATATTTCTAGATTCTTTTCCCTTTTCTTTTCTTATTCTTAGTTTTTTTTTAGTAAATCTTTTTCTTATTTTCTTTTTCCCTTTTTTTGTATTTTATTTTCCACCAACTACTAATATTGCTTCCAAAGCCTCTCGAATCATTTACAAAAGAAAACAAAAAAACAAAAATAAACTTAACTATTCTTTTTGTGGCCATAATGATGCAACTTTATGATACGAATTTATTATTATTTTTTCCCCTGCCTTTAGTTTCCAACTCCATTGATAATCAATCAATCGGCTTTGGTGCCCACTAATATTTTGAGCTTATTTAAATTTTCATCTTACTACATCATAAAAAAAAAAAAAAAAGAATTCGTTAATGTGCTCGTCTTACTACATCATAAAATAAAGTATGTGAACGTTACTAGTAGATATTGTTGTTTTAATTGTTTGATTAATTTTTCATCAATCTAATGTGTAAATATCCACGTACCATTAAACAGCTAATCTAATAATTAAAATAATAATACATACTAATATGATAAAAATATTTCTCGCCAGTAATTCCAAAATAAAAATCTCATGTAAAAAAAAAAGGGACAAACTTTTAGGTATAGCAAGTAAAGTTTAGTCTAAAAAATATTTTTACCAAATTACTGTCTTACTCATCTATCAAAAAAAAAAAAAATTACTATCTTACTCGATTGTTTTTAGGGTTTCCAACGCATATTAATACATTACATTACTCATATAAGAAAATTTGCAGGAGCAGACATATTGGGCATTTTTCTTGACTAAATGTGCTCCATTGAAAATTTTCCTTGCCCCATTTGAAAGTTTTGCCTTCACATTTCTTCTAGTTTTCACCAAAAATTTCCTAATTTCAAATTTTACATAATTTTTTTTTATTTTGATTACGAGTTAAAAAAAAAGAGGTACTCCAAAATTTTTAAAATTTACTATATTATCTTCATATTTAAAAATCTTGATTTAGTTTTATTGTTTTGATGGGGAAAAATAAAAAAGAATTTAACTTTGCAAATTAACATACACAAAAGGCCATTTGCACAGTTGATCCCAAAAAAAAAAAAAAAAAAAAAAAACCCTTGAATCCTTTGAATTAATTTCTTAAAAAAACCCCCAACAAATAACATGATAAACACAAAATTAGCATCAATGAGAACCTTCTTGTCGACCAAGAGGTGATAACAAAGGCAATCGTCGTGATGATGGTCATTTTTTTGCTTGGATGTGAAGCCTTACATTTGGGTGCCGAACATGGTGAGAAACTTGGAGCCATCAAGAAGTGGTCGATGGGGTTGAGATCCCGCTCTCACTAGCAAGGAACTTGTCCTAGTAGGCATTAACGTCGTTACTGAAGATAAAGACGTGGATCATATTAAGGTCCAATTAAACTAGCACCAATTGACATTTATAATATTAATACACACAATGATAGCAATTTTCTTTTATACATAAATTCTTCTCAAGATTTGAACTTTTAAATTCTTTATTAACATATCTCATATAGAGCGCCAACTGTTAAATGACAACACTTGATTTTTTTTTTTATTTTCATTTTATAATTTGGACGGTGAGTGTCCCTAATGTTTAAAAAAAAGAGTAAATTTTTTTTCTTGGTGAAATCAAATAAAAGTAAGATTAAAAAACAAACAGAAGAAAATAAAGATATGTTTTTTTTTAATTGAAAAATAAATGATTGGTTAAAGTTTCGTCAATAATATTCAAAACAAGGATGATTTTGCTCGTAAACTATTCTCTCTCTCTCTCTATCTCTCTCTCTCTCGTAGTGTCCAATTCCTTTGCCCACCTGGCATGCCACGTTTGATGCCAATATCTTTTTCTATCCACACTGGAGATTTTTATATATTCCCCCAGATTTTCTCTTTTCTCTCTCTTTTTTTTTTTTTTTTCATTTCATTATTATTTTTCATTTTTATTTGTTTGTAAATTGTTTTCAAGCGAATTGGGTCAAATTTGGATCACATTTCATCTCTATTTAATTTGAAAGAGATCTCGGAGTGACGTGGCCGTTTCCCCATCAATACCAAACTATCCTACACCACCCCCCCCCCTGGGCTTTTTCTTTTGCACTTTTTCTCTCTCCTCCTCACCATCCGCCACGTCCTCATTTTCTCTAACCTACGCCGCTTCATGCACTACGCCCCCGCACACAACAAGTTGCAGAAACCAAGTTGTATGTGACTCTGTGTGCTATCTTACACCTCTTCGTCACCCGGCGCACGTTAACCAGCGTCGGTGTCGCCATTTAAAAATAAATAATAGGAAAAAAAAAAAGAGAGAGAGAGAAATATCTGTTCAAGTTTTCTGAGTTGTGTTTTTTATTTTGATTTTTCTCTTTTTTGGGTTTGAGGGAAAAAAAGAAAAAAGAGGAGCAGAAATTGGATTTTTCACGGATGGTTTTTGCGTCTCGGGGCCGATTTGCGCTCTGCTAACGTGCGCCGCTCTCTGGCGATCCAATTCCGGCGGTTGAATTGACCGAGTTCACGACTCAATCGACGACTGACTACTTGATTTTTCTTTTTTCTTTTTTAATCTGCGATTTCAGTGGCATAAGATGGGCCGGGGTTGCGGAGGTTAAGTGAGGAGAGTGTTAGACGAGTGTCGGAGGGAGTCCAGTCAATCGCTACGGATATATATAATATATATATATATATTTTGTATATATACATGTGTGTGTGAATTGTACGGATGGATTTATGTCCGTCAATGGAGTTTCAGGCTCGGAGCTCAGAGGACGAAACCCTAGCTGTGAACAGGATCCGAGAGTGGAAATTTTCCATGAAAGTTCTTTAGTATAGGGCGTCTTTTTTATGTGAAGTTTGAGCTTTTGGTGTGGGGACTTTTGATTAGTTAGTTTTCACCGGTTTTGTTATGGAGCGCAAGGAGCTGAATTTGAACAAAGACTTCGACGGCGGTGGTGGCGGCGGCGGCGGTGGCCGCGGCGATGGCTTCATCGACAGGAGCAAAGTGAGGATTTTGCTCTGCGATAACGACGCGGATAGTTCAAAAGAGGTTTTCACGCTTCTTTTGAAATGTTCTTATCAAGGTATATTTACATACATAGATATATATATATATATAGAATTATGTATATAAAGTGATAATCTTGTTAATTCTTTCCTTCTTTTTGCGACATTTTTGCTTTGTTTTCGTGTTGAGATTAATTCGTTTTGTGTTTCTGAAGTTTTTGATATGTTTGTATACTTTGGAGTACGGTTAAGCTAATCTAATTTTTGCTCCTATAAGAAAGATAAGCTATTTACTTATTAATTGTAATTGCTATCTGTTGATCACTTTGTGTTTTGGGATTGTTTATGATAATTCAGTACAGTCTCCAAATAAAAAATATTGGTTGTTTTCCTTTTGGAAATCCTATCCTCGCCGAAACCGGTTTAATGTGAAAATTTGCTGAATTTGGAGAATAACGTGGGGCTGGGGGCTATTAGTAGATCCCGTTTAGGTGAAATCGGATACTTGAGTGGCAGATTTGGTTTACTAAAGCATGTTTTTGGGTCATGGAGCAACTGTTCATTAACAACTGACGGGTTCTTTTATTAGTAGCTGTTTAAAAAATTGTCGCCGTACAAGATTGCGTTTGCATCTACATTCTACAATTGAAAGATGATAATTTACTGTCACGTGAATTGAAATAAGAAAAGTTGGCCCACGAGATTCATGCAAACTTTATGACTAGCGATGCTTTTGATGTGGCTTGCTTTTAGTGAGTTTGCTGGTATATCTGAGTTTGTATCGATTTCTGTAAATCCAGTTGCTGATGCTTTCCCAGAATCAAAATTTGTTCCATTTATAACTCTTAATTTCTTTGCTGAACAGTGATTTGTGTGAGATCTGCTAGGCAGGTGATTGATGCCCTGAATGCAGAGGGACCTGATATAGATATCATACTTGCTGATCTTGACCTTCCCATGGCCAAAGGCATGAAAATGCTCAAGTATATCACGAGGGACAAATACTTGCGACGCATTCCTGTGATAAGTACGAAGTCCTTGCTTGCTCTGTTCTCCTCCTATTTCCCATACATTGAATTTTATCTAACCAAGGTTTAGCATGCATAAATCCTTATTATATTTTTGCTTCATTAGTGATGTCAGCACAAGATGAGATCTCTATTGTTGTTAAGTGCCTGAGGCTCGGAGCTGCAGACTATCTTGTAAAGCCTCTGCGAACTAATGAACTTTTGAACTTGTGGACACACATGTGGCGGCGAAGGCGCATGGTCTGTTCACATAATCTAATCTAATGTGTTTCTCTTCACCATTTTTGTTACTGCATTTTTTTGGGTATCTCTTCTACCCATGCCTCCCCCCTCCCCATTCCCCAGCTTTCTAGAAATTGATCCGAATACAGATCGAATGTTGATGCGGGGAATAAATATAGTTATCTATTGATACATTTGATGTTCTTTCGAGCCAATACTTCTCAATATGTTCTAGTTAACTCAGAGAAGCAAACATCATTATTGCTTGGCCGATCTAACATGAAGCTCAAGGTGGCTCTTGTGGATGCCAACGGCCATCTTTCCACATGTGTGACGTAACTTTATATAATGCCATTCTCTGGGAGATATTCATACTAGCAGAGTTATGAAGTTTTAGTGGTAGCCAAATTTTGTTTGTCACGTCAGTATTGATATGCTTCTGTGTTTCTTTGGCAGCTTGGACTGGCAGAGAAGAACATCTTGAGCTATGACTTTGATCTGGTGGCTTCAGACCCTAGTGATGCTAATACTAATAGTACTACTTTGTTTTCGGACGACACTGATGAGAAGTCACGCAAGACCCATCAAGAGTCAGGAATGCCAGTTCACCAGGAAGATGAGGAAGTGAGTGTTTAAGGAAGACTGAATTCTAACTCAAATATATAGTCTCAAACTTTGGTCATTGAATCTTGTTGAAAATCATAATTATTGCATTGATTGCTGGATATTTAAATGAATTAGTTTGTCTAGAGTATGAACTTTTCATTTGATGTTTTTTAAGCTTTCTTGGTCTTAAAGTTCCTTACGGATTTGGGGAAAAATAGCAAGCTTATGACTCTATATTATGATGTCTGAAGGGAAAAGAAAGGCCTGAAGTTACACACAAACACACAATTGCACGTGGATGGAAAAATATCCAAGTAGACATGTATAGTAAATTTGTTTTGTTTTTGTATGCTTATATATCCTCTGATTTCATGCATTTATGTTGAGATGTCACCTCTATACCTAATTTTAAGACTACTAGGGGGCTAGCAGCTGCTGCTCCCCCATCTGTAAAAAAGAATTACTGCACTGAATGTCAGTTTGGCCAGTTTTATAACTATCTGACATATTGTATACTAGAATGAGTCATGAGATGCAATTCTTGGACATCTGAAAAGTACTTTGATCATGCGTAATCAACTGTAGTCGGTTGTCTTTTATCAAAAAAATTAGTAGCTACTATAGTCTGTGTGTGTGTGTGTGCGTTTTCTTTTTTTTTTTTTTGGCCGTATGTGTTTTTGTGGTCATGAGAAACTAAGCATGTGAACCAGTTTACTTGTTCAATCCTTTCTTTTCTCTTCCATTAGACAATAAGTTGTTGCAACTTTTGAGAAAACTATGAGTAATTAGTTGTGCATTATGTCCATGCATTTATATGTTTTTCTTGTCGCAGCCTCCGCCTCCTGCTCCTGCTGCTGCAATAGAGCCTTGTAATAATGTAGTGGAACGTCGGTTTGATGTGCAAGGAATTAGCGACCATCAAACAGGCAAGCCAACCATCACCTGTTGCTATTTTTGCCAATGTTTTTATTTTTATTTTTTATTTTTTATTTTTTATTATTTTGATTTTTGTTAAATTGTTATCTGTAAATACTTTTGACGACATTATACATTATTTAAGTAGGAATATTTCCTGACTTTGATTTGTGTAGCAAATATGAAACAAGTTTCCATTACTACGTATATAAATTCAGCAAAAAAAGAAAATAAAAGAAAAAGAAAACTGTAAGGTACATAAGGTGTCAAAGATTTTCCCTGACAATATCATGTCTATTCTTCTAGTCTTTCATAGGTTTTTGAATTTTCAATGTACAGTTGGTTCTGTACTTTTCTTTAATCTTTGGGTTGTATGCAGTTTCCGTTGTTTTTCATCTTAGGTTTTGTAATGGAGAATTTTAATGATAGGGCTTATGTGTCTACATATGTGTTTGTGTGCATGTATTTTGCATGCCTAGACGTCCATCTGTCCACTCATACATGCATCCCATGCATCTCATTCTTGATAAATCATCCTGCAGGTCAATTTTCATCTGGTCCGAGGAAAAGTGAATTAAAGATTGGTCAGTCATCTGCATTTTTCACTTATGTCAAGTCGAGCGTTTTCAAAAACAACACCCAAGCAGTTGCCCATGTTGAAGCTAATGGTGCTCAACATTCAACCCATGCCGAAGCTAATGCTGCTCAACATTCTAGACTAGATGAGAAAAGTCAAGCATATGGTAACCCTGAGGTTGAAGATAGTCAAGTACAAGAAAATGGAGAGGCATGGGAAAGCTATTCACAAGGCGATGATGTGCCAAGCAGTACTAGCATTCCCGATTCTCTTTCAATGGAGAGATCTTGTACCCCACCTGCACTAAGGGAACATCCAAATGAAAATAATTTTATGAAAGAGAGCTTCTCCAACGTGCAAGTGCATCCAAGAAATGGAATCCAAAACGAGGATTTGGGCGTACCTGCTCAAGCTGCTTATCAGTATTGTATGTCAGGGGGGGTTGTTAATCAGGTTATGATTACATCATCAGGACAAGTGTGTCAAAAGAATCTTCATGAGATGCAAAATCATGCAACCACGGTAATGATGCCACAATACAATCATCTTCCACAATGTCCTCCTCATCTAACTGGTATGGCATCGTTCCCCTATTACCCGGTCAGTATATGCTTGCAACCGGGTCAAATGCCGGCCGCTCATACATGGCAATCTTTCAGAAGTTCATCCTCCTCTGAAGTGAAGTTGAATAAAGTGGATAGAAGGGAGGCCGCGTTGATAAAATTCAGGCAAAAAAGAAAGGAACGGTGTTTTGATAAAAAGATAAGATATGTTAATCGAAAGAGACTTGCTGAGCGGAGGCCTCGTGTTCGGGGCCAGTTTGTGAGGAAGGTCAACGGCGTAAATGTGGATCTTAATGGGCAACCCGCTTCTGCTGATTATGATGAGGATGAAGAGGATGACGACACGCTTGCATCTTTGGATTCCACTCCTGAAGATGGCGGTTCTGGGTACTAGTATGATGTTGTTGGTTATTGAGGGAGGTTGCTTGAAGTTGTAAGATGCGGTACTTCCTTTGCTATCATTTTAACTTTTATCTTACGGAATTTCTGCATCTTAGCTGCTCTCCGTAACGGATTATTGGGCACATTGCCGCATATAAATTTGGAGAAATGCATTACTGTGAGTGGACACTGATCAAGGAATTTGTTTCTAAGCGAAGAAGGAAATCTCTAAGTCGGGGCACATCAAGTTTTGGGACGGCTAAAGTATGCGCTGGGTTGAGTCATTCATATCAGGTGAAGTCCCTTTAAGGAGCTATTCCCCTCGAGATATTGTATGCTGCGCAAAGTGTCCGTGCTGGAATTGCTAGCGGTTTGTCCTGGAATCATTTCCATGTCCAGAACCAAAGCAGGTAAAAATGGGGTTAGTCTTCCAGCTTTTTAATGAAGAACAGTTGAAATTTTATGAATGCAGAGAAGTTTGTTTTTAATGAAGTTTCCTTGAAATGAAAATATCAAATTTAAGGTTCTGCTTTACCTCCTTTATCTTCGGCCTGTATGAAATGTTAGTCAGACTTGAAAATTTCCAGGTAATGGTCCTGGCTTACTTTGCTCGTCTTTAGCATGTACATTGAGAACATGATAACCTATGTTGAAGCAAATTGCAGAAGTTCAAAACTGAATTTGAACTCTTTTCTCTGGTGATGATTTGACTAACTGCACACAGGCATCATCGTCAGCGTTGGTGTCGTAATCGTCATCGTCATGATCCATGGATGTTGTGTTTGTGTTTTTTTTTTTTTTTTTTTTTTTTTAAAAGGAATATATGGTTGCATTACCTGATAAAATGTCTCTTCTTCTTCTTCTTTTTTTGTTTTTTGTTTTTTGTTTTTATTGGGCGTGGGGTTTTTGAACGCTATATATATATATATATATATTGAACGGGGAATTCTAATTTTGCACTTTACATAGAGTTAGATGTGGTATTATCGTTAGATTATGTCTGTAACTATGAAATGCTATATCTTCTGATTAAATCATGTGTGGAATTATTGATAAATTATGCATGTAACTGTAGCTCTCTCCTCTATTGGACCTTAAGATTCAATTTCCCCAATTATTTGCACTAAAGATATCCGTGTTTTGTTTCTATTTTTTTATTTTTTGTTTTGTTCTGTTTTTTATTTTTTATTTTTTAATTTTGTTTTGTTTTGTTTTTTTTGAATAAATTTTTGTTTTGTTTTGTTATTGTTAATTGTTTTTTTTTTGTTATTATTTTTTGTTTTATACGTAAGTAGGCCGGGACAGATTTAGGTGGGTTTTTTTTTGTTTTCCATATTTCGCCGCATTAATTTTTCTCACATTTTTATTGTCTCACTTCAAAATTTTGGTATCTATGTAGTGCCCTCTCCCTTCGATCCCCACCCCCCTCTCTCTTTTTTAAACATTCCTTTTCTTTCACTGAATCATAGTTTACTATAAATTTTATTGTTCCGAAATTTGTTGATATCGACAACCCACTAGTGTACTTTAAGGGACTTTAACAAATATTTATTTACTCTTTAGAATTTTTCTAGAATCTCTAATGAATTAAGAATAATTAAGTAGAAACATGTTTACTAATTAACTATTGAAAGGTGTAATTAAGCGAGTTATTAAAAAAAAGTATAATTAATAATGATATTGTAAGTTATTAAAGAGAGCTTACTTCTACAATTGGAAGATTTTTTTTAGGGGAAAGTTTGGAATTATTCAAGAAGCCAATTTGGTTAAAACAACACACCCCCCAATAGATAAGGGTATTACATCTAAAACAAAAACTGGCCATTGTAGAACACTTAGGGATGAATGAGTTGGTACGGGTGATAATCTTAGGATCTCACTAATTGGGAGGTCGGAGATTTGAATTTCCTGTCAACTTAGGAGAGTGTCATTATCTGTGTGAATTTAAAAAACGGAAAATGACGGGACCATCATCAAATTTTTTTTTAGTGTAAAAAAAAAAAAAAGCTAATATATATATGTATATATATATATATTTATATATTTTTGAAAGGCAAAACTAGCTAATAGGTGGGCTAACATCCATTACAATTAGAAAATATTTTTAGTAACACTTGTCTAAAACCAACACTAAAGTTACATAAAATATTCCTCCCAAAAAAAAAAAAAAGTGCAATAAAATATTTCTTTTAATAAAGTTTCAATATCTGCAGTAGAATTTTATTACTAGTACTATAATTAGAAGTCGGCTATTGTTTATAATTTTTGTTCTGGTAGTGTCTGTTCTTCTATTCCAATGACTAGATTTTGCCATTTGTCTAAAAAGCCCTTATAAATTTCCAAACCCCTCAAACTAAGTTGGTTTGATGAAGTAATATTAAAAAACAATTCGTGTTGAAATTAAGAATCATATTTTTGACTCAAAAGATATAATAAAAAGACAACTAATTGTAAAAAAATCCTATTTTTGACTCAAAGATATAATAAAAGACAACTAATAATTTTACAATTAGGAAAGTTTCCATTGGTGTTACCATAGTTAGGAAAGTCAAGTTTAATTTTGAATGAATTCTTAGGTTAAAAATAGGTTAATTTTCTATTTTCTATTTTCTATTTTTTATTTTACAGAATTATTTATTTTCTTAATTTTAATAGTAGTTTGTCATTTTTGTTGGGACAGTTAACCTATGAATATGTTGGTCCACTTATATGCAAAAAAAAAAAAAAATATATATATATATATATTCATATTAGTCTACTTATATGTTAAAAAATAATGACTGATAACACGTTGAAAGAAAATTTGAGTGTTTACTCATCTCTTTTCAATTTTTGATATTCTAGATAAATCAACGAATTATGATACCAATTTCTAGTATTCGGTATGAATTAACAGATTTTAAAGTGGTTTTCTGATTTTTTTTGTGAGAATCAATGATTAATTAATCTACCTCTTTTATCACATCTTTCTTATTGATTTAATATACGCTTCCGCTACATCAAGGTTACCCTCCGCGTAGAATCACAGACGAAAAAAAAAAAGGAAAAGAAAACTGGGGTCATTATTATTTTTTTTAAGGGAACTTTTACACACACAAATGGCAAACAAAGTACAACAAAATATAAGCCAATCAGAATGGAAAATGTCAGAGACAAGAAATAAAAACATTTACACAGGCCAAGGTCGCTGAAGTGGCTAGTGTGTAAGCTTGAAGTAAATGATAAAAAGAATAGCAAGGACAAGGGCAGCAATTATGGAGCCAATTATCCACTTGTTCCTGCTCATCCTTCTTGATATTGCCGTCAGCACCTTCTTGCTCTTGCTTATATTCTCATCTACTCCATGAAGCTGCCCCCCAAAAAAATAAAAAATAAAAAATAAAAAAAATCGTTAATAAAGAATAGCCTTCGTTCATCTCATTAGACAATTTCCTATTCAATGCTCGTTTCGTTAACTATACGACGGGAAAGATACTGGTAAAACAAAACATAAGCATCCGAGAAGACACCAAATTCTCCTCTAGGTTCTTCAACTGCAGTATAGGTAGAAGGAGCTGGGATGAAAAAACGTTCTACATAGGATGGAAACAACTCAGTTGATTGCTTCTAGAGATAAGATGGAGCGTCCTTGGTTCAGCTCAGCATTATAGCACATAGGGTTTTGGCGCAACTACAATGCATCGCTAACTCTTGAAACGCTTTTCTACGAGAATCTAGTTTTTGCTCATGCTCGCCTAAATCCTGAATCTTTGTGCTGACTGTTTGGTTTCTCAATAGTAAAAGCGCTTCTCTTTGTGCCTTAAGTTGAATGCACGAAAAAGAGAGAGAGAGCTATTTTTGGTTTTATTGCGGCAGTTTTCTCGCATCTACACTCGCCAAGCCAACTTGCTTTTAACAACAGAAAAACCAAATAAAAGAAGTGAAGGATACGTACTGTTTTGTGAGCATGAAGTAGAGATTGACGCTGTTGATGCAAATCTTGGAGGATTGACACACCAAGTTCCTCCGTTTCCAGCATATTTCTTCTACTCTCCTTAATTCTGTCGGTGGACTGGTTTAACCTTTCGGTTGCCATCATCAATCTGTCTCTTTGATTAGTAGATGCCTGTCCCATATTCATCCGTCTCCATTAAAAGTGTAATAAAGATAGAAAGGGGGATGACCACCCACAAAAACAATAAAATACAAGTTAAAAAACACACAATGAAACTGGCTGAACAACGTATTTAATCAATAGAACTGGCTCATACAAAGAAAGAGATCGTCCGCCCATTACAACAAGAGAGAGAAAAAAATTCCATATTCGGGATCACACTTTATCCCTATTTTAAAGGGATACATTATATGCTGACTTGGTTCGATTGTGGATTGAATAGGGACGTGCCTCACCGTGTGAACCCGACCTCCCATCCTAATTTGGTGAGTCGGGATGTTTAACATTTTCCTATTTAGAACAGTCTACCTAACAACATGTCGAAATTTTTGGTGCTGATGACAGTGTTAATTTATACCAATTTAACTCTGGATCCTTCACACGTCAAGATGCATAGAAATATTTTTGACACGGATAGATAATGATTTAAAAAAAAAAAAATCATAGTTAGAACAGTCTAATCCTATAGCATCAGCTGCATGGATGAATCACAGATTTGGTAATGCAAACGACAAATTCGACAGACAGAAAAACAGCCAACTAGTGAAGAACAACATAGCTCTGGAACTAAAACACAAACCCAGAAAATCTCAATATCAAAAGCTGGAAATTATAGAGTCATAACAATTACATATTTATGTGTGTGTGTATGTATGTTTTTATATATCATTGAACAAGTTATACGACCATACCGGTAATGTATCAGCCATTCCCGACTCCAGCAACTCATCTCGGGCCATCTGTTTGGCATTCGGCGATGAAATTCTCTTGACTTCGGATTTCAAATTGTTCAGGTCCGTTTTGTATTCTCTCAGCTTCGCGAGAAGCATCGCCTTCAAACTCGGCTGCAAACTCCACGCCTCTAGATCCATTTTCTTAATCTGAAAACCCATCAAACCGCAGTCTTCAATCCAAACAAACTCGAAACAGAGAAGGAAAAAAAAAAGAGAGAAAGAAAAGAGAGAGATCAAATCAAAATCCACGGAAAATGTACCAAATTATCGGCCTCATCTAATCCAGTTTTTATCTCCGAAATCCTCTGCTTCTTCTGCTCTGCAAAAACGCAAATTAAAATACACAAATTCAAATCAAAATTTCGCTTTTTTCTGGTTCCTAGGGTTTGATTAATCCATTTACATGGCTCTTTCGTTACCTCCATTAAGAGCGGAAGCTGCGGTGCATTTCCTAGCGAGATTGGCGGAAATATCACAGTACTGTCTCTCGTACCCCTCGAAAACCTCGCTCATCGTCCCGAATCTCTTCTCGGACCAATCGACCTGAACAAATTCCAGAAAACAAATTTTTTTTTATTCAGATTTCTCAGATTCTGTTGACGAAGATCGTTAGAACAGCTTCCAAGATCATGAAACAGGTCAAGAGATTAAGAAAATTCGATAGGAGAATCAGACCGGCGACGGAGATTAGTCGGAAACTTGATAGGAGAACGATCTCGGAGAGACGAATCTGGGGATTTTCGAGGTGGTTGAATCGGAGAGGAAAAATGTCTGATTTTGTTTGAAGCTTCGTTGTTTGTTGTTTTACGTCGGACAAGGTTTTTAAAAAAAGCCTCTAGATTTTGGTTAAATTACAGAAAAGACCAACCCACGAAAAACACGTGCGGTGATTAATTACAGTTTTCCTAAAACCACGTGTCGTTTTTTGTGTTGCGCAGGTTAAAATGTCGTTTTTCTGGTGATTTATGGTTGGAAACCGAGGTTTTTAAGAAATCATCAGAAGCAGAATAGAGAAACGACTCTTTTTAAGGTTTTCTGAACTGTCGGATTTGCGTATCATCTGTTCGATGAAATTCCTGAAAGAACGATTGTGAAATTTCGTGTCCAAGTAGGAATTTCCCATTTTTTGTCTTTTAAGTGCACTGCGTATCACATGTTCGATGAAATTACTGAACGAGTGATTATGTATTTGGTGCCAAAATCAAGATGGCAATTCTTATTTTTACGGAACTTTGCTGCTCGACAGTCGAGGGAATTTT
>JAFMPE010105473.1:0-14002 GCA_024759925.1 Ficus religiosa | reverse complement strand
AAAAAAATTATTTAGCTATAAATCCCAGCCGAAGAGAAGCCGAGCCGAGAAGTATGGGCTTCAAAATTGTCGGTCGTCCAATTCGACTCAGACGGTGAGAGGCTACTATTACACCAAAAGCTTCTCTTCTCTACACACAGTCCACTCTCTCTCTCTCTCCTGTCTCTTTCTCTCTCCTCTTTCTAGTGTCCGAAGAAAGAAAAACGTAATACTCCGTCTAAAGACAAACCATTCACAAAACACAGACAAGAGAGAGAAAAATTAGGAGAGAGAAAAGAAAGAGGGAATTTATATATCTATATATCTTCCCTTTCTCTCTCTATATCTCTCTCTCTCTCGCACTTTCTCTCTCTTAGCTTCTTCTTCTTCTTCTTCCTTTTGGCTTACCAGTCGTCAATGCTCGCTTCCATTTCACGAAACCAATTGATGCTCCAAACTGCCTCCATTTCTTTCTATCTCTCTCTCTCTCTCTCTCTCTCTCTCTCTCTAGATCGTGCATTCGTATGACACTCAGGTGAATTCCTTTGAATCTCTTCGAAATCTGCAACCAGATTCATGCATTTCGTTTGATTCTTTTAGCGTTTGTTTGAGAGCTTTGTCCTCTGGTTGACTCTTCGCTGAAAAGCTCAAGACTTGATTGGATTGAGCTCGATCTGCTCCGGATTCGACGAAATCAAGTCAAATCTTGTTGGAACCTCGTGGTTTCCTATGAATGTGATTGGCTTGAGTTTCGTTTCTTGGTTGACTTTTGCTTTGTAATTGAGTTTGTTCTTAAATCAAACAGAGGCATAACTGAGTTCAACTTAGGTAGAATAATTGAGAAATGTGACTAGTTCGATTGAACTTCGTTAGCTCTATGAATTCCTTCAATTTGATTTCTATAATTTTACTTCAGATTGGATATATATAAACACACGTAAATAATGGTGAGTTCAGCTGTTCTAGGATAGTCTGATCTGCAGTGAATGTGGTGGAATTTCTCATTTGCGGATTTGTTTTTGTTCTTTGGCAGGAGGTTTTGATGCTTTGGGCGGTGTCTGTGTGGTAGATCTGGAGAAGGGCAAGTCTCTTCTTGCTTGATTTGATTCGGGATCGTGAAGTGAAGCGAAGCAAAGCTGGCGACGACGACATTGTCGTGGCGGCTTGCCAGCAATGGCAGCAGCCTTGCCACTAATGATTTGGTGCGTCTTTTCGACACTTCTTTTTTTTCCCCCTGTTTCCCAGATGGATTTTTTTATTTTTTATTTTTATACTTTCGTATTTGCGGGGAGATTTGTTTAGAGGGTAATTGTATAAATGGATTTGCGAGGATGGAATGAAGTTATAGTAATCTCTTTGTGGGCATAGATTTGGGATGAATCTGATTCCATTGGCCCTGCTTCTATCAACTTGCACGGTGGTTGAGATCATTTAGATCACAAATCTACATGGCTGTTGAACTGCTGGGGTTATGAATCTTTGGAAGTAATTTAGAACATAAAAAATGGGTGACTTGTATTGATAAACTACTGTGTAGATGTGTTGTTTTCTCCTATTTGTGTATGGACTTGTGTTAGATTTATATGCAGAAATAGGAAGACAAAACAAGAGTTAAACAACCAACCGTATTAATAGGAAAAAGAAAAGGTACACTAAGACAAATATGTTTAAGCCTTTCTAGTGAACAGATACAAAATGCCAGTGCAAGATCTGGTAAAAAGGGGAAGAATAAAGCATAAAAAGCCACTGCTGTATGCACAAAACCATAGCTGCTTATAGAGACTTAGTACAGGCTAAAATAGTTGAAAATCTCCAATACTACTTGGTTTGCAATTCTACGTTTGTGTATAAAGTTATATATAATATGTACATGTATTAATATCCTTATTTCATTTTTCTATATGTCATACTATTACTTTGTCGCACTCAATCATTTAATCGTTTGAAATTAATCTTTGGCTCCTTCACTGGGAAAGTTTACGGATATTCATTTGTTTGTTTGTGGCTTACATCCTTATTGTTGCAGGAAAGAAATGGTGATATGAAAGTTCAAGATTCGGAGCCTCCAACTCCTCTTTCTGTTGCAAAGATGGGGTCAAGGTCCGTTAAAATGCAAATTATTTTTACTAAATTTTTAGAAAAAAAAATTATGTTGTAGTTTTGTTTTCGACTTTATTATTGTTGAGCTGGTTATTGAAATGATCATTGTTCTTAGACCTGGCATATTCTTTAATTTAAGCAAGTTTCATGATGCCTTAGGGCTCTTTCTAAGACAGTTCCTCCCTGTCATTTTCCTGTTCATATCAAAGAGTTCCTCCATATAATGCTAAGGTTTACATATTGCGTTTAGTTCAAAGAGTAGAAAGACTTTTATGTGAGAGCGGCCTTTGTTTAGACATATTTTTAACTAAGTTCAAAGGCCCCATCCCTTTCGTTGGTGAAGTAGTTTATGATTTTAAAAAGCGGAGGGTGGGTGACATTATAATTTCAACTAAGTGAAACTAAATAGTTTGAAAGCACACACTTATAATCTTCATGGTGTATTTTCTTTATTTTATTTCCTTTGGAAGCTGTCAATAAGTGAGACTAGGACAAAACACAACCTCGGACTATTAGATAATTTTTACTGTGGTTCTCATTTTGACCATCGATCTGAATCCTGCAAATGCCTTTATACTATTTCAGTTATCTTTGCTTCGTATTTGTTATTTCTTTATGCCCCTCTCAACCTAGGGGGTTGTGGGGATGAAGAACCATTTGATAAAGGAAGTAATGAATATAGTTCGGGCAAATGTTAACTAGACGCCAATCATGTTCTTCCACTATTGTCAAAAAAAGCTGTAAGTTCTGGTTAATTATTTGATGTTCTCAAACTGTTTGCAGAGAGCGCAGTACCATGGAGGACCCAGATGGGACACTGGCAAGTGTTGCCCAATGCATTGAGCAGCTACGTCAGAGTTCCTCATCTGTACATGACAAAGAGTATTCATTGAAGCAGTTGCTGGAACTTGTTGATACGCGTGAACATGCTTTCAGTGCTGTTGGATCTCATTCTCAGGCTGTTCCAGTGCTCGTTTCTCTCCTCCGATCAGGATCACTTGGAGTGAAGATACAAGCTGCCACTGTTTTAGGCTCTCTGTGTAAGGAGAATGAACTGAGGGTAAAAGTCTTGCTTGGTGGATGTATTCCACCGCTGCTTGGTCTGCTCAAGTCTAGCTCCGCAGAAGGTCAACTTGCTGCAGCAAAGACCATCTTTGCTGTTTCTCAAGGTGGTGCCAGGGATCATGTTGGATCGAAAATTTTTTCAACTGAAGGAGTTGTTCCGGTGCTTTGGAAGCAGCTAGAAAAAGGCATGAATAATGGTAATTTGGTTGATGGCTTGCTGACCGGGTCGCTAAGAAACCTTTCAAGCAGCACAGAAGGATTCTGGACTGCAACATTACAAGCTGGAGGAGTGGATATACTTGTGAAGTTGCTGAAAACTGGAGAGTCAAGCACTCAAGCTAATGTGTGCTTTCTTCTTGCATGTGTGATGATGGAGGATGCTTCTGTTTGTTCTAAGGTGCTGGCTGCAGAGGCTACGAAACTTCTTCTCAAGCTATTGGGGTCGGGTAATGAAGCGTCTGTCAGAGCAGAAGCTGCAGGGGCTCTTAAATCGCTTTCTGCTCAATGCAAAGAAGCGAGGCGGGAGATAGCCAATTTTAATGGTATTCCTGTTCTGATAAATGCTACAATAGCCCCTTCAAAAGAGTTCATGCAGGGTGAGTTTGCTCAAGCGTTGCAGGAGAATGCTATGTGTGCTTTAGCAAACATTTCTGGTGGTTTATCATATGTCATCTCAAGTCTCGGTCAAAGCCTTGAATCTTGTAATTCACCTGCCCAAGTTGCTGACACCTTGGGGGCTTTAGCTTCTGCTCTTATGATATACGATAGCAAAGCAGAATCAACCAGAGCATCGGATGCTTTGGCTGTTGAGCAGACTTTGCTTACACAGCTAAAACCTCGCCTCCCATTTCTGGTGCAGGAACGGACCATAGAAGCCCTTGCCAGTTTATATGGGAATTCGATACTCTCAACTAAACTTGCAAATTCCGATACGAAACGTTTACTTGTTGGTTTGATCACAATGGCGACAAATGAAGTCCAGGATGAACTTGTGCGAGCTCTGCTCACACTTTGCAATAATGATGGCAGTCTTTGGCGTGCGCTACAGGGCCGTGAAGGGGTTCAGCTGTTGATATCTCTTCTTGGACTTTCATCTGAGCAGCAACAAGAATGTGCAGTTGCACTTCTTTGTCTGTTGTCCAATGAAAACGATGAGAGTAAATGGGCTATTACTGCTGCTGGCGGGATACCTCCCCTTGTTCAGATTCTGGAGACCGGATCTGTGAAAGCCAAGGAAGATTCAGCAACAATCCTTCGAAACCTGTGCAATCATAGTGAAGATATCCGTGCTTGTGTTGAAAGTGCTGATGCTGTTCCGGCACTTTTATGGCTTCTGAAGAATGGAAGTGCGAATGGGAAAGAAATTGCAGCGAAGACTTTGAATCATTTAATCCATAAATCTGATACTGCAACGATTAGCCAGCTGACTGCATATTTAACCAGTGATCTTCCTGAATCTAAAACCTACGTTTTGGATGCTTTAAGAAGTATGCTTTCCGTGGTTCCCCTCAATGACATATTGCGTGAAGGTAGCGCTGCTAACGACGCAATTGAGACAATGATAAAAATATTGAGCTCAACTAAAGAAGAGACTCAAGCCAAGTCTGCATCTGCTTTAGCTGGAATTTTTGAAACTAGGAAAGACTTGCGTGAAAGTGGCATCGCTGTTAAAACTCTTTGGTCAGTGATGAAGTTGCTTAATGTTGAATCTGAAAACATCCTGGTTGAGTCCTCTCGTTGCCTTGCTTCGATTTTCCTTTCAATCAAGGAGAATAGAGAAGTCGCCGCCGTTGCTAGGGATGCATTATCTCCTTTGATCGTGCTTGCTAATTCTACAGTTCTGGATGTTGCAGAGCTGGCAACATGTGCTTTGGCCAATCTTATTCTTGATAATGAAGTTTCGGAGAAAGCAGTGGCTGAAGAAATTATTCTTCCTGCTACAAGAGTTCTGCGTGAAGGCACAGTAACTGGGAAGACCCATGCAGCTGCAGCAATTGCTCGCCTCCTCCATTCTCGCCAAATTGATTGTGCTTTGAATGATTGTGTAAATCGTTCGGGAACCGTTCTAGCATTAGTTTCTTTTCTGGAATCTGCTGAGAGTGGATTGGTTGCTGTTGCTGAGGCACTTGATGCACTTGCTATTCTCTCCAGGTCCGAAGCGAGTGGGGAAATAAAACCTGCATGGGCAGTTTTGGCAGAATACCCAAAAAACATAACCCCTATAGTCTTTTCTATCGCCGATGCGGCACCTACATTGCAGGATAAAGCTATTGAAATCTTGTCACGACTTTGTAGAGACCAGCCTAATGTTCTAGGAGATACAGTTGCCAGTGCCTCTGGATGTATACCGTCAATTGCCAAAAGGGTGATCAATTCTACAAACATAAAAGTTAAAATTGGTGGAGTTGCGCTCCTAATTTGTGCTGCAAAAGTTAGTCACCGGAGAGTGGTGGAAGATCTTAGTCAGTCAAACTTATGCACCCTTCTCATTCAGTCTCTTGTTGCAATGCTAAGTTCTTCTCAGTCATCTTCAGGAAACCTTGGGGATAACGACAAGGAGTCCATCAGCATTCTTAGACATACTAAAGAAGAGACCAGGACAGATGAATCTGATACGAGCACAGCAGTAATTTCTGGTGTTGACTTATCTATGTGGCTGCTCTCTGTACTTGCCTGTCATGATGAAAAGAGCAAAGTAGCGATTATGGAGGCTGGAGCAGTTGAAGTCCTCACCGACAGGATCACAAATTGTTCTTCTCGTTATTCTCAGGTAACTAAAACTTTCTTGTCTGACTTTATATTACAGTCCAAATGAGGATCAGGATGCATTCAATCAATTATGATTTTCGTCTGCAGATTCGGAATTATGAATGGTTTTTAGAATTTATCCACTTACTACACATGTACTGAAATGCATGTTATGAGTTTTCATTTTTGTATTAACGCTTCTCTCCTGTTCTGTGCTGATATAAGCAGATTGATTTTCAAGAAGATAATAGCATCTGGATTTGTGCGTTATTGGTGGCAATTTTGTTTCAAGATAGAGATATCATAAGAGCAAATGCAACCATGAAATGTATCCCAATAGTTGCAAACATGTTGAAGTCAGAGGCATCGGCAAACAGATATTTTGCTGCACAGGCAATGGCCAGTCTTGTCTGCAATGGTAGCAGGGGAACACTTCTATCTGTTGCAAATTCTGGTGCCGCAGGTGGGCTTATTTCCCTACTTGGCTGTGCTGATGCTGATATAAGTGATCTTCTAGAGTTGTCAGAGGAGTTTGGTTTGGTGCGTTATCCGGAGCAAGTTGCTCTTGAGAGGTTGTTTAGAGTTGAAGACATAAGGGTCGGTGCTACTTCACGGAAAGCAATACCTCTTCTTGTTGATCTTCTTAAACCTATCCCAGACCGCCCTGGAGCACCATTTCTGGCACTTGGTTTTTTGACTCAGCTTGCGAAGGACTGTCCATCAAACAAAATTGTTATGGTAGAATCAGGAGCTTTGGAAGCTCTGACTAAGTACCTATCACTTGGTCCCCAAGATGCAACTGAGGAAGCTGCTACCGATCTGTTGGGTATTCTTTTCAGCAGTGCTGAAATTAGGAAACATGAATCTGCATTTGGTGCTGTCGGTCAACTCGTGGCAGTTTTGCGTTTGGGTGGCAGAGGTGCTAGGTATAGTGCGGCAAAAGCATTAGAGAGCTTGTTTTCTGCTGACCATGTTAGGAACGCAGAATCTGCTCGTCAAGCTGTTCAACCCTTGGTGGAGATCCTCAATACTGGCCTGGAAAGAGAACAGCATGCAGCTATTGCTGCACTTGTTAGGTTATTGAGTGAAAATCCATCAAGAGCCCTAGCGGTTGCAGATGTCGAAATGAATGCTGTAGATGTTCTTTGCAGGATCCTTTCATCAAACTGTTCGATGGAGCTGAAAGGAGATGCTGCTGAATTATGTTGTGTTCTTTTTGGAAATACGAGAATCAGGTCTACGATGGCTGCAGCACGATGTGTTGAGCCTCTGGTCTCTCTTCTTGTAACCGAGTTTAGTCCAGCGCAGCATTCAGTTGTCCGCGCATTGGATAAGCTTGTTGATGACGAGCAACTGGCAGAGCTGGTTGCTGCTCATAGTGCAGTTATTCCTCTTGTTGGTCTTCTCTATGGTAAGAATTACTTGCTTCACGAGGCTATTTCTAGAGCTCTTGTGAAGCTAGGGAAAGACAGGCCTGCTTGTAAGATGGAAATGGTGAAAGCGGGAGTAATTGAAAGCATACTTGATATCCTCCATGAAGCACCAGATTTTCTCTGTGCGGCTTTTGCAGAGTTGCTCCGGATATTGACCAACAATGCTAGTATTGCAAAGGGGCAATCTGCTGCAAAAGTAGTTGAGCCCCTTTTCCTTTTGCTAACAAGGCCTGAATTTGGTCCCGATGGACAACACAGTGCACTACAGGTTCTCGTTAACATCTTGGAGCATCCACAGTGCCGTGCTGATTATACTTTGACCTCCCATCAAGCTATTGAACCACTCATCCCTTTACTTGATTCTGCTTCCCCGGCAGTACAACAGTTGGCAGCAGAGCTTCTATCACATCTACTCTCAGAAGAACATCTTCAAAAGGATCCTGTGACACAGCAAGTGATTGGTCCCCTAATACGGGTTCTCGGATCTGGTTTACACATTCTGCAGCAAAGAGCTGTAAAGGCGCTTGTTAGTATTGCACTGACATGGCCCAATGAAATTGCAAAAGAGGGTGGTGTCGTAGAAATATCCAAAGTGATACTGCAATCTGATCCTTCACTTCCCCATGCACTGTGGGAGTCTGCTGCTTCTGTTTTATCGAGTATCCTGCAATTTAGTTCTGAATATTATTTGGAAGTTCCTGTTGCTGTGCTGGTTAGGTTGCTTCGTTCTGGATCGGAAAGTACAGTAATAGGTGCTTTGAATGCCCTGCTGGTTCTGGAGAGTGATGATGCAGCAAGTGCCGAAGCAATGGCTGAAAGTGGTGCCATAGAGGCTCTTTTGGAACTTCTCAGATGTCATCAGTGTGAGGAAACCGCTGCCAGACTGTTAGAGGTATTGTTGAACAATGTGAAGATTAGAGAAACTAAAGCTATAAGGACTGCCATCTTACCATTGTCTCAGTACCTCTTGGATCCACAAACCCAAGCTCAGCAAGCGAGATTACTGGCTACTTTGGCTCTCGGTGATCTTTTTCAGAATGAGGGTCTTGCTCGAAGTGCTGATGCTGTTTCAGCTTGCCGTGCCCTGGTTAATGTGCTTGAAGAACAACCGACCGAAGAAATGAAAGTTGTAGCCATATGTGCTTTGCAAAACCTTGTGATGTACAGCCGGTCTAACAAAAGAGCAGTTGCCGAGGCTGGTGGGGTTCAGGTTGTGTTGGATTTGATTGGGACTAGCGAACCAGAAACAGCTGTTCAGGCTGCAATGTTTGTTAAACTTCTATTTTCTAATCACACCATTCAAGAGTATGCTTCTAGTGAAACAGTAAGATCCATTACTGGTAAGTTCTCTCCCTCTCGTTCTCTTTTGTTTTCTTGTACCTGCAGAATTTGCTACATTTTGACAGCATGACTGAGTATCTCTTTATGAATGAAAATCTTGTCCTCTTTGACGCTTACGTGATATGGAGTAAAATCGCTCAAGAATTCTAAATGCAAATGCTTGTTTATAAAGACGTGTACTACTTGACTCAAATCAGTAGTACAACTTAGGATTGTTATTTTTTATTTTTTTATCCAATTTGATCGAGCGATCTTGTGGTTTCATAAGGAAACATGAACTATTCTCCTGTACCATTGATTAGGTGGTTTAGGTTTGGTTCTTTGCTATTTGTTTATTTATTTATTTTTCAGCCAATTTCTGATCCTTGTTAGATGTGCATAAAAGTTAGGATTCATAACATACCATTTCTACATTGAATCCTTAAGGTTGAACATCACTGATTGAGTAATTACAATACTGAAAAACTAATTTGTTGTTTTCTTGGATCCGTTTTACATATTAGAACTAGTTTCTCTAATCAGCAAACATGGTTTTTTCCAAATAAAAGAATATTCTAATTAAACTTTGTGGTGTAACAGCTGCCATCGAAAAAGATTTATGGGCCACCGGAACTGTGAATGAGGAGTACTTGAAGGCTCTAAATGCTCTCTTTGGAAATTTCCCACGACTGAGAGCCACCGAGCCTGCAACACTCAGTATTCCCCATCTTGTTACTTCCCTCAAGACAGGATCGGAAGCAACTCAAGAAGCTGCCTTGGATGCACTTTTTCTTCTCAGGCAAGCTTGGTCAGCGTGCCCAGCTGAAGTTTCTAGAGCTCAGTCAATTGCTGCCGCAGATGCAATTCCCTTGCTGCAATACTTGATCCAGTCTGGTCCGCCTCGCTTTCAGGAGAAGGCAGAATTTTTGTTGCAGTGTTTGCCAGGAACATTGGTTGTCATAATCAAGCGCGGGAACAATATGAAGCAGTCGGTCGGAAACCCTAGTGTTTATTGCAAGCTTACGCTTGGCAATACTCCTCCCAGGCAAACCAAGGTAGACCTTTTATGTACTTATTAATCATTATTACTTCTGGTATTTTTAAACAAAATTTTCTATTTGCGTAGAGAAACCACAGTTTACTTTGATTCAGAAAAGGCTTTTGAATTTCTGATTATATGCCAATTCCGAGTCAGACTTTGGTTGTTATTATGCCATCTTACCTCACTGTCCCTATTTGTGTTAAAGCTAGTCTTAACTGGTTTTGAAATGGATCCTGTCAATTTGTCAGATTGTTTCAACCGGACCAAATCCAGAGTGGGACGAGAGCTTTTCCTGGTCATTTGAGAGTCCTCCGAAAGGACAGAAACTTCACATATCTTGCAAGAACAAGAGCAAAATGGGGAAGGTATTGGTTGTTCTCCTCGTACATAATAATGATTGTAATCATAAGAATAGTGCTCGAGGGCTCCACCAGTGCTAAACACCACAGATAATGGAAGGTGGATCCCATCTGTGAATCGTGGGACTCACTTTGCATTAATGAATGGTGCTCGATACGACTGGTGCTCTTTAGCATTGTTCTAATCACAAGGCATCACATATCTCTTTTGGGATTTTTTTGGGACGACTAATCGTTTACTAAATTGCTTCCGATCTTTCTCGCAGAGTTCGTTCGGGAAAGTAACAATCCAGATTGATAGGGTAGTAATGCTGGGAGCAGTTGCTGGAGAGTACACCTTGTTGCCAGAAAGCAAAAGTGGGCCATCAAGGAATTTAGAGATAGAGTTCCAGTGGTCTAACAAGTGACAAAAAATACAATACTATATATTGTTGTTGTACTGCAAAATTGAGGTATTTGATAGATTCATGTTCGAAGAGAAGAATCTTTATTTCCATTTATTTTCCCATTTTGGGTTATTTATTACATTCTTGTATATAATGTACCAAAGATTTTGATTTTGATTTTGATTTTTTTTTTCGTCTCTCTCTCTTTTGCCCACAGTTTAAATGTAGTCATTTGTCAATGTATTATTTTGTAATTTGACTGCATATTTTCTTATGAACACCTGGCCTGAGGAAATGTAATTTGTTTTGGTGTGATTCTCAATTTTTAGAGGAATTATTATTAATAAGATGGAGTCTTATTATTATTGTTGTTATTATTTTGGTCTCTCTCTGATGCCCTTATTTGTTCTTAGTTGTTCTATTTTTGGCAAAACCAATCAAGCGTCCTTGACCCACAATCGAAGTTCCAAGTTTTTGGAATTCCCGTCTTCTTACCATTTCATTTTTTGGTTCTTAATTAATTAATTTATTATTGTTACTATTATTACAGTTTCTTCTGACTATTTAATTGTCTTTTGTGGTTACACGAAGAATCAACAAATACACAAGGACGACAAAAATTTATGATTCAGTAAAATTGTCTACTTGCACATTATAGAGAATAAATTCATTAATAACTTTAAAATTAAGCATTCAACAAAATATTTTGATCTCTAAGTCCCTTTGTTCAACTCTCTTTATTGTCCCCTCTCTCTCTCTCTCTCTCTCTCCTCTTCAAACGAGGCACATGGTCTCTCAACTTCTCTAACCGCAAGCAATCCTAAACAAAAGATATATTTATAAAGTCCTAATGAACCATATCATTAACTCTAGGGTAATAAAAGATAATTTAATTTGAATCGTCTCCAACAATCTTTATCTTGACTCAAGTTCCTTAACACCGCACATGGGTTTCTAATCTTGATATCAAAAGATACACTATACTTCTGAACTTTTCGAATTTGACAATTTAGTTCCTAGTTTTTTTTTTCTTTTTCATGCAATTAACCCTCTATGCTTCTAATTTTTATGTATTAGTTCTTCTTGCTTAAATTTATTAAAATTTGGACGGTTTTTTACACATTTGCACATTATAGCCCAAGAAGAGCATTGTTGATTATTTTTTTTTACTTAAGTTCAATACAAACTTTTTTTAAAGTTTATGCCAAGTTTGAGTTATAATTGAATTAGGTTTAACTTTCAAGAAATTTGTATTGAAATTAAGTAAAAATTATTATCAATGCCTTTTTGAGCTATAATGTATAATTCATGTGTAAAAAAACCATCCAGATTTTGACGGATTTGAGTAAAAAAGACTAACAGTGCCAAATACTATAAGTTTAAAGGTTGATTGTCAAGAAAAAAAATTAGGGGCTAAATTGCCGAATTGAAAAATTGGGGGATGTCTATGCAAAAAAGTATTTATTATTTTGGGGTGTCACATCTCTCCTAGCTGAGAATTCTAACTCACAATTTAACATATCACTGCTGCCTAACGAGGACAGGGCTATTACAGCTAGCAGACAAAAAACACACTCATTGCAAATGCGTACTAATGTGAACTCTCCCACTTCTTACTCGATTCTTGACACTTCCTTTCACGAATTCGTGGTCAATAACATGCATGTTCTTGCCATGTCCCCACATGAGTAAAAGGAAATTTTCAATTATTCAACTTTAATAAATAAATAATTACCTTTTTTTTTAGTAGTAAGATTTAATACAATTTTTAGATGGTTAGATTTTCTTTTAATTCTATTAAATTACCCTGTTTTTCATATTGTATGATTTGACTATTCATAGTAATGTGTTTTAGGCTCTGTTACCATCGTGTACCTATTTTCAAAAAAGAAAATTTTCTTGTTTTAAAAGAGAAATATTTTATTTTGAGAGTAAGATGATATTTGGACGTATAAAAAATTTTCTTTTGAAAACAAAAGGTTATTTATAATGAGAAGAAAATGGTATCGAAAATAGTGCATTGTGAGAAGATTTTAAGAATATTTTTTTTTCTAAAATGGTATTGTACAAAATAAGTTTGAAAATGATATCGATTTTCTTTTTTAAAATGAGAGAATGATGGAAAAAGTTGAGATAAATAATTTTTTATAAAAATTTTCCAATCTTAAAAAAAGTATATGTCATCCAAACATGGGTTAGTACTTTTAATATAATTTTCAACAAAAAGAAATACAATGCCATATAAATTATCAACAGAAAGAAAATAGTTCAAAATATATTTCGTAAAGTTAAAAAGGAAAAACAAAGAAAATGAGAATTGACTTAGGGACATTTGGTTGCTAAATTAGAATTAGAGCAATGATGGAATTAAAATAGAATATCGATAGTGTAAAGTAAGAGACGAATTCCCAATCTAAATTGACTGAAGTTTGAAGTTCGTGGTTCCAATTTAAATTATTATGCTAAAATTAGATTGAAAGTCATTTTTAGAGACACATTATGCAAATTTATCATTTTCTGAAAATCTATCGGTTCTCATTACTTTTCATTGGAATGTGATACATTGATTATGGATTTTAATATATTCGTGATTTCTTTTGATTAAATCACTAATTTATTTTTAAATAACAATTATTATTTAAAATCCATCCCTAAATTCTTAACCCTAGCCCCAATCTCAAAATCCCCAATTTCCTCCCTTACTGGCTACGGGCTCCCCAAATGTCGCTTAGATGAAAAACGACGAACTACCGACTGTTAAAATAATAATGCTTGTAAAGTAATCATGTTTTGACATTTAGAACATTATATAAAGTATTTTATGCATTTTATTTAATAATTATATGTTAGTTATGTTCATATATTTTTGTTAGAGCAATTTTTCTGAAAATATTTTCGATTGTGTATAGGTTGGGACAATATACAAGTAGATGTAATCTTAAAGACTAAAAGTATAAATATTTGTTCATCAACTAGGGAATTAAATTGGCACTTTATTATGTCAAGGTTGTGATGTTGTTGCTTCAAATTAGTTGAATGATTTATCTGAGTCGATTGCAGAGGTATAGCAAAGTAAATTGGTTGGGTAGTCACCGATCTATCATGGATGAGGACAGGGCGCGATGGATTTGTTGAGTGTGGGGTGGATGGCATGGCGTCACAGATCTTCAACGAGGAAGGGGGTGGGGCATGACGCTATTTGGAGCGATAGGAGTGGAAATGGTGCGCGACCATTGGGGGAAGAGGTATCATTACCAGAGGGGGAGAGAGGGCTTGGCGGACGGCTTGCTCTCAACAGCCGTTAGTGATGAGGACATCAAGGCTGTCAGGAATACTCATGAATCAATTCGGTTGTTGTTTCCAGATTTGGTATCGGGTTTCGTCACGTTGTTGGCGTGGTTCGTATCAGTTAGGATGCCGTCGCCAGAAAGGAAAGGGATGTTACATCATCCTATCTCCCTCTCTCTCTCTCTTTTTCATTATTATACATTATTTTCACTTTCAAGGGAATTTCTTTTATAAATTAATTATGTTTTCACAAAACTACCTTCTGAAGTATAGAAATAAAAG
>JAFMPE010105434.1:0-13076 GCA_024759925.1 Ficus religiosa | reverse complement strand
CGGGTTGGACCCATAGAACCCGAACACGACACGAATTTTTACGTGTCAATTTCGGGTCAAATGTCGTGTCAATTTCGTGTCAATTTCGAGTCCAACCCAAATTTCGTGTCAATTTCGTGCCAAATTCGTGTCAATTTCGGGTCCAACCCGAATTTTATGTCAAATTCGTGTCAATTTTAGGTCAATTTCATGTCGTGGGTTAATTTCGTGTCACGGGTCAATTTCGTGTTGCGAGTTAATTTCGTGTTACGGGTCAATTTCGTATCGCGGGTCAAGTTCGGTTCGTGTCATGTCAACCCATTATGGGTTCGTGTCGTGTTCGTGTCGCGGTTTCGAGTCGTTTTCGTGTCACAGGTCATGTTGGGGAAAAAAAAAATTCGACGCGGCTCTAACACGACACGAATCCAACATGTGACACGAATTGCCACCCCTACTGCAGACGGATTTTGATTTTATTAGCCCTTTCTCTTTTATATATTTCTTTCTGTCTTTTACTATTTTCATGTCCCCTAGTTCTGGCAAATAAAGAAAAGTTCCAAATATAGCTACATATAACCATATTTATAAGATGAAGTTGTAATTAAAACGCAATTTACAAGGATAGATTGCTGGTTGGCTATTTGAAGGGGTTTCCATCGAAGTCAAACAAAAAAAAAATTAAGAGAAATTGTTTCTCATGTCCACCGACATAATCTAACAACCGAGAATTCTACAATAAAGTGAAGAGTTTAAATTCGTTTATCTCAAAATTCCAGGGTATAAAAAAAAAAAAAAAAGTTTATCTTCTAAGCACACCTCATATAAACAATATTGTACGCAATTGACACTTTAATTTGAAATGGACGTGAACTGTAAGTGATGAATAAAAGAAAACAAAATCTAAAGTTAAATCCTCATATTTGGTCCAAGATTTTAACCTTTTTTTTTTCTTTTTTTTGAGGAACCGTTTTTTGATTTATGTCGATTTGTTTATTATGTGCCTAATTATTTAATTAATCAATTGATAAAATTATTAAGAAGGATTCCAAGTGTTCAATATTAAAAGAAAATCCACCTTAAAAAATATATATATTGACTAGGAAACGTTGCCAATTTATAAACTTACAATTTTGACTTGGATCATGTCTTGGTGTGAAACAGATATTTTATTTTTTAGTTAGTTATAATGCAAGAAAAAATTTGCCAATGGAAGTCCAACTAAAACACAACGAAGGAAATACAGGTGCATTTGTCGTGTAACTATTATGAGCATTCACTTAATTAATTTATTTATATATTAACCAAAAAAAAAAAAAAAAAAAAGAGTGACGAACCTGCTGTGACTTAAGACTCCAAATCTCTCTTTCTCATCCATTGAGCTAGTCGTGACGGGATTGGGATTGCAACTGAAGTTGCCATATAATTGTTTCCTAATACATGATATTTTGCATCTAAATTATTTGACACCCCCCCAAAACAAAAAAACAAAAAAAAACTAATTAAATATAAATTGTGCTCTTGAGCCTATTCTAGCTATTAAATATATCTAAAAATATGTGGTGATGTTGGGTCAAACAAAGCTTATTTTTGCAGAAATTCCACCAATGGCTATGGACCAAAAGCGAACACGCCTCTCTTTTGCTTTATTTGACAATTTCATGAATTTGAGGGCAGAAACAAAGCGTGCCTAAACGTCCAACACCAAGCAAGGCCTACCAATATTGACCTCAACATAACTATATGCTATATATACACACACATATATATACAGAGGTGTGCAAAAGAGAAAACTTGTGAACAAACATTCTTGGCCCAAAAAAAAGAAAGTATATTGTCAAGGCTTCAAAACCTCCATGGCTTTGCTCCCAAACATCTTCGGTTGCTTCTCCGAGCCCTCGCAAGCGTCGGAGTCGAAAAGGTACATATGCGACGGAGATGTTTGTGTTCTAAGAAATCACAACAAGAGTTCGAAGCAGAAGCAAAAGCAAAAGCAGAAGCAAGGGTTCGGAACCGCTTTTACCCTTCTTTCTATGAGAAGGTCTCAGAGATTGTAGAGGGAAATAGCCGTGTGGCTAATATAGAGAGACATTGCAATTTTGCAAGATTAAACTCTCATGCCAAAAGGGTAGTTTCTTTGTGTAGTAAGAAGCCTTTTCATAGATTTTTCTTGAGCCTAACTCTTGCAAAAAGTTTGTGTTAATAATTATTTGAATAAAAAATTTGGCAATGCAATATAGCTGAGCTGTTCTCTGTACATCTATGATCAAATTTTTGTTGTTGGTCTTGTAACAATTACAAAAATGATATATAAAATAATAAGAAAAAAAGATGGATCATACAAATTGAATTTCCTCTTGCAATCATATTCTTTGTTTTTTTTTTTTTTAATTTATAAGATATAGAGTTTAAATCCCTCGTTTTAAGGGGTTTTTTTTTTTTTTTAAACGTCAAAATAAGATCGATTAAAAAGTCCAAACAAGGATAGCACCATTAGCCTAAAAATGAACTTTTTGAGGATTGTTTTCTGTTTCTGATCTATGTTTCAAAGTCTGGGGGTGTTTTCCTTTACAGAGTTCAAAGTTTGATAGGAAAATGTGAAAATAATACAACTATTTACAAAGCCCAAAAGTCGACAGGAAAATGTGAAAATAGTTTAACTACTTACTTTGCAAAACAAGTGATGACTTTCAGAATCGGGGTCCATGGTTGGAAAAGTTTGCAAGAAACTAATGTCTCTTGGGCTCGAGAAACAACAACATTAAAAAATAAATAAATAAATAAAAATAAAAAACTTTTGCATTTGAAAATATCATTCATTATATATTATATGTCAATGTGATACAATATGTGTTTGCGTACTTCATATATTTCATTCTAATAAAAATATTTTTAAATAGTACACCAACTCATTTTATTAATCTATTCACTCACATCACTCTCTCTCTCACCAATACACATTAGAATGACATTTAAATGTAAACAACCCAAACACATATTAGAGCATCTTTAATGCAATGTTAAAAGGTTATGACTGTTGATGTCGTGATCTGCTCAGACTGCAAAGTATCATTTCCGATGGTACCCCGGTAACGTGGAGGCGGAAGTGCCCGTTCATCAGAACAGAACGCTTATGACCCGACCCGATCCGACCAGAGTAGGTTCTCGGAGAACACGGCTAACCGACCAGATCTCGTCATCTCACCAGGATGAACCGCGTACCCGGGCTAGATTGTGCTCTGAGCACCCTACCTTGGGGGATGTACCTATGACCGGCAGAGGTCCCCCGAGACCCCACTCCACCTACTACCTAACATCTGACACAAGTCACGTCACTGTACCCATCAACAACAGACTTCGCCCACCTACTGCCGCACCACGTTGCATCGCCACCCGCCGCCACCTGCTTTGACAGGGGCTACCCCCATTGGCACCGGCGGTGCACCAGCCTAGTGTCTCATGTACCTAATCAGGGACACGTGGCATCGATCTATTGGACCCATAGCGCCTGCAAGCCTAAAGCCTGCTCACCCACCGGGTGCTCTAGGTAGCCGACCCGGCTGGGTCACCCCTAGCACCCAGACCCGCGAGAGGGGCCTGTAAATAGAGGATAAATCCACAAATTCAGGTATGGTCATTTTTCCTTGTCAAAGCTCTGCCTCTCCCTTCGCTCATCAATTTCCCAACTGACTTAGGCATCGGAGTGCTCACAGCAGACACCACACCGGTGTCCCAATCATTCCGAGGTGCTTCCTTTTTGCAGGTGATCGAAAACGGAGTGACCGGCCTGTCCTGACCGGACAAACCGACCACATTGGGTGTTGCTGCCGGAGGGGTTTTCGGCATCAACAATGACAATGGTAAATTTTGACATTTTGATGAAAAAAGTATCATCCAATGTAATGCTATATTCGAAGTCAAATTTACCAAATGCTAAATTTTGTGACAAATTTGTCACAAGGTATAGTCAATGTCAAATTTAACATTCGATTCTTATTGGTTATTGCCTTTACTTTTGTCATATAATTATTACACTAGTTTCATTTTTAAATTATTTAAATACTAGATGCTCATTTTAGAAGTTCCAAAACACAATAATAATAATAATAATAAGTAAAAATAGCATTATAAATTAGAACATAAAGTAAAATAATATTATTTTTTACACTTCTTTGTCACAAATATAGCACTAACATGACTCAATGCATTGGAGATGATCTGACATTTGAATACATTGTATAAAACGGACAACCAAATACATATTGCACTTCATATACTATATGGGAATATAAATTTTAAAATAGATGTCTTCCAATGGAACCATAAGAGTTGCACCCGGCTAACGAGGGGACAGATTTGTTTCCATGAATCGATTTGCAGTTGACAATTATTGAGCAACGATGCACATCATGAAAACTAATATATATTTTATGAGCGAATCCTTGTTTCTATAAATTTTATAAAACTGAAACGACTGTTTTTTTTTTTTTTTTTTTTTTTTTTGAACATTTTTACCCTAAACAACTTGGAATATAATTTTATAATGCATCAAAATACCACCTTTCCCTTGTGTGCGTGTGTGTGTGTGTGTGTTTTTTTTTTTTTTTTTTTTTTTTTTTTTTGACTTCTTTAAGGAGAAATAGACGAAAATTTCAATTTGAGGAGATTATATAAGTTACCATGTACACTACAATAAGTATAAAAAGTGGAATTATCAATGCAATTTCATGAAGGCATATTCAAAGGTGACTAAAATCTACGCAACTAATCCTCAACCACCCGTGACAATGTACAAAAGGCCTCGACTAGATTTTTCTGCATAAATTTTCGGATTAGGAGCTTCTAAACAATTTTGTTGTGTATTCTCTCTTCATAGGATCAATAATCCTTCTTAACTTCAAACGACATCTTGACATAAATGCGCGGCGCTGGACGTTGGTAATCCTCGGCCACAATAAGCATTTTCATGAATTTCCCTCGGAACTATTGTTGTGCAAAAATCCACTGTCAATCGTTCTGTTTCAGCAAACTCATATTTTCTCGCCGGAAAAGTCAACAGCCAATGACTAGAACCTTGTGTGCACCTCCTTCCACAACTGCTTTATTGAATGCACAACGTTTCTCTGTTGTTTCGACTCGGGAGATTTGTTACGCTACACTTGATTGTTGATGCGACTTATGCACCGGCAACCAAACATTTGACATCCCGTGTCGGGATCAACGAGTAGATCAATCTCTATTAAACTCATCCCACTCCTCAGAGTACCAATCTGTGTTCAGAGTTGTAGAGCAAGGTCTGGCTGCTGAGACTCGACCATAACGCCAGATGACTGTTTCACCGGAGACCCTGGAGACTGGAAGCCGATATTCAAGTCTGGAGGAAGGGTGTCCTGTTTCTGCCTTGGCTGAACATGAGGGCTCAGACCGCGCCATGGGGACTGCATTTGGAATCTGGACAAGTCAGCTGCCGCTAGTTGAGGGAACATTATAGGTCGGTTTTGGAAGTGTGCTTCGTTCACGAAACGTGCGTGTTGGGGGAAGAAGGCTGGAACTGGGAAATTGTTCTTATCGGGTTGAAATTGCACGGCAGCAGAAACAGGAAATTCACCACGAATTCGTGCAATTTGTGATTGAGATTCCCTGGCTGGGTTGTATAGTGAGTCTGCAGATATCTGACTTTTAGGAGTCGTCGGATTCTCAGTTGGTTGTTTAAATGCTCCGGCCCCAATGGACATCCATGCACGGGCAGCAGCAGCTGCAGCATTGTTTAAGTTGTCTCTCCTTACCGATGGCATTGAAGGCAAGCCTTGTTGAGTATCAACTGTTGATTGATCAGAAGATTTTTGTTGCTTCTGTGTCTTCTCAGCCATCATTTTCATCAACTGTATGGGGTCACCGAGACCCTGCTCTTGTCCACGCGGAAATTGGAGTCCCCCTTTGGCCATGTTATTTGGACCACGATCAGACGGACTACTCATCCGGCAGTCTACGGAAGCCCTAATGTCTTTCCCATTTGGCAACCCTCCACTTCCAGCAACAACGCCATTACTATCCGGCAGTTTGAAAGGTCCAGATTGAGGAAGATTCACATGTCTAGGTGATGTATCTCTCAACTTAGAAGCCGCTGCTTCTGAATTTCTTAAAATTTTCTTTTCAGCAATATGATCAGCAGTTTTTGGACTAACTGCGGGTAAAGAGTTCAGCTCAACTTGTTTCGGCACATTGATCTCAGGCTTAGGGAAGTTCCTTGATTGCGCATTTGGTTGCTGATGAACGGCATTGACGTAGGCTTTCATTCCTGCAGAGACAAATGCAGATGGTTTGGCCTCCGATTGAGGCCCAGTAGATCTAAATCCCGATGGTTTGGCCTCTGATTGAGGCCCGATAGATCTAAACCCGGATGGTTTGGCCTCTGATTGAGGACCAGTCGAGCTAAACGCAGATGGTTTCACTTCTGCTTGAGGCCCCCTAGCAGGTGCAAACAAAGATTGTCTTCCTTCTGAAAAATGCCCACCAGAAGTTTGTTCCTTGATAGGTATTGGAGGCTTAAAGGCTCTCTCATCCTTCCTCGTTTCACCCGTGGAGTTATGCTTTGTAACCAAACCACATTGCTTTTGGCTATGACTTTCGAGCATTAATACTGGAGTTGGAAGTGGTTCGTATTCTCCAACCCAACCTCGGCCAAATTTACACCCGGTAGGAAGTGCCTGTTCAATTCTCTGCGAGGCAACTTTCCAAGCTATAGGTCCAAGAGTTGCAGCAAAACGAGCCAGGCTTCTAGCATATGCATACTCTGCATGTAGCCCAACCTGATTCCAATAGAGTTTCAGATATGTTAAAATAAGTACAACATGTGCAGGAGGCGAGTTAAAAAAAAAGGAAAGCAGATTCCGTGCCCATACCGCAACCAGCTGCTTGATTTCCGACTCAAATGTTGTAAATACTGTTTCTGCTCTTAATACTGGTTGATTGGAAATGTTGTAGGTAGCACGACGATTCTCTTCACAAATAGTTGGCTTCCTTCCCAATTTAGATAGGAGACTCTTAGCTGGAATGTTAGATCAGAGAAGCAATTAAAGACAGTTTTCCTGTGTGTGTGTCTCACATACGTACAAAAAACACTCGCCCAGAATTCTAGCAGAAACAAAAAAAGAACGCAATAAAAAAGCCCATGCTCACACCTAATCATGCAGTGCGATGCCAGTTGATAATAACATATAATGCATTGTTCAAAAGGACTACTCAACAACAGTGCAGCTAGCAATTTACAACACATTGGATGCTTTCATATATCAGCATATACTGAAAATAGGGAAAGAAAACTGCAATGGGTCTGAAATCTATTTAAAAAAGATGCAAATTAGCAGAGAAAATAAGTACCTGATAAAGTTTCTTCTACCTTCTCTAGACTAGCATCATTCAAAGACAAATTACCCTCAATAGGCCCATCATTATTGCCAGGTCTCTCGGAGCCACCACCTTGAGTTAGATTCAAACTGTTTAGTACATCTCCAGCGGTGGCAAGAGTGGCACCTGAGGAGAAATCGGAGCCAACAGTTTCCTGTGATGTTCGGTACAAAGGCTTTTTAATCTGCTTCTTGACTGTGGAATTTGGTTTTATTTTCTGTGCTAATTTAAGCTCTTTCTCGGAGTTTTCATACTGAATCTTCAATTTCTCAAATTTCTTCTTTGCTAGCTCTTGGATAGCCCGTGCCTTCCAAAAATAAAGGGATCATAAATAAATATGCAATCAAGACAGACAGAAAAGGAAAATCTGACGAGTTTTTTTAAAGGCTTTGTACCTGTTTATGGTAAATGGTTTCTGGGGAATTGTATTGCATTGCATTTGAGCATATCAAGAAAATGTCACTCTGCATTCAAAAGGACCGGTTAAAATCTCTCTTTTTCTGAACAGAGTTTCTTGGAACGAGGATGTATTCTTAAAGAAGAAATCAAATCTAAGATTGGTGGACGGAAAACAAAAAGGTCCAAAATTATATCTGAGAACCAGGTATTAGTCATGCATAATTACAGAAAACATATGACCGTTTACTTTGTCAAAATAGACATCAAAAGGCATGACAAATCCACTCCAAAAATGGCCATAAACCAAATTTTTTTCTGATCAAGCGCCAAGGTTGGTTAGACATTATAAATGCAACTGAAATTAATTCCACACTCGAGAACTCTATAACGAACTTTGAGTATCACATAAATACCCAACAGGTTGAACGCTAGCAAATGAAAACTAAAAATTGTTAATAGTTTATATGGATCAAAGTTATCACTTATTTTCCCTCAAATATGGACATTTATGGATACTTAGCACAAAAGGAGAAGGAATCAAAGAGTAGAATTTGACACCGAATAATTTAACAGTGAAGGTCACCAAAAGTTGGAATATTCACTTTAAAAAGAAGGTGATTCGTACAAATACAAAAAAACAAAAGGGAATTCCCCACAACGTTCTTTCGAAGAATCTCATTTCAGAAAGTAATGTGGCCGAGACAAAAATCAGCTTAGAAAGAAACAAAAACATTGCACCCACCTCAAATTGCTCGAATGCAGGATATGATCCATTTGCTAAATTCTTCCTCACCGTCGCGAAATCCATCGGATGCTTAATCACATCATGATAGTCAGGCAGCTAGAATGGAAAAAGAAAACATTATCTCACTCCTCAATATAACAAGTAATTTGCTTCTAAAAGCATGATACATTTAATCACTTCTACGCACCTCCTCAGGATCAACCGGTTCTGCATATACACCATAAGTGTCTTTCCTGCCACAGTTTTCGATGTTAACATCCAAAAATTCCTAGCTTTGAGACGAGAAACAAAACTAAAAAAATGCAAGCAAATTATAGTACTTTTGAAGCTTGTCAAGAATCAGCTCCAATGTCTTCTTTTCAGGCAATGGAATTCCAGACTGAGGCTCCGTTGGCGTCCCTGATCAAAACAAGACAAGAAAATTTCAATAACCCACTTCAAATTCCCACATTTTACACCAAAATGAAAAACTCCCATATCCCAATTCACAAGGAAATCAAAGAATTGAAAACGAAAAGCAATAAAAACCCATAAACCGAAACGAACCTGGAACTGAGTCGAGCCTCTTTGAGTCCACTTTTCGACTCCTTTCCTGTCACAATCCATAGGTCCCCAAAACAAAGCACGAAAATAAATGTAAATTATCACAGTACAGCAAATAAATGCCTAAAGCTAAAGACTGCGTTAAATGAGAGCATTAGAAAGGGACAGAGACAGAGAGACAGAGACAGACAAGGCAGACAACGATACGTATGTTGTTAGAGAGAGAAGATGTAGATATAGAGAGAGAAAGTGGGGATTGGGGTTTGATCAGATTCTGTGGGTGTGTTGTTTGTTAAGTTTTTATTTTTTTGTGTGTTTTGACAGTTTGACTCACGAAACCGTATCTCTCTCTTTCTCTCTCTCTAATTCCCGACACAGAGAGAAGGCTAGAGAGAGAAATATTTGGATAGAGAGGGAGAGAGAGTGTAATATAGAAGTTGAGAGACGATTTAGGCAAACCAAAAAAATATATATGGAAAATCCAAAATCCAAAAAAAGAGGAAAAATCTCAGTGATTTCAGCTGAGCTGGACACTCTCGCGGTTAAAGCCCTCTCTCTCTCTCTCTCTCTCTCTCTAACTCTCTCATTCTGCAACCATCAATCCATTTCAAACCTCTTGTCTCTGGTCCCTCAGATCCACCAAAACGACGGCGTTTTCAGAAGACGTACCTCCTCATCGTCGCCGTCGCCGCCGCGGCAAACGACGTCGTCTTCCTCGTCCTCATCACCGCCGCCGCCGTTAATCCGCCTCTTCTTGCGATTCCTCTCCCCGCCGTCGTCTTCGTCATCGTCGTCCTCGTTGTCGTCCTCGGAGGCGGTCTCCGGCCCGTTCCGTTCACGCGCACCGGTCGGACTCGCCTCCTCGTGGCTGAGCTTCACGACGAGCTTGAGCTTCTTCTCCCTCCTCCGCTCGTCCTCCTCCTCGTCCTCGTCGTCCTCGTCCAGGTAATCGTCGTAGTCGATTTTGTACCTCACATTCCGCCGCCGGTGACTCCGCCGGATCTCCGGTTCCGCCATCGCCGCCGGAGACGCGCCGGCAGACCGCCGCGCCAGATCTGCCTTCGATGGCCTTCCCTTCTTCTTCCTCCTCACGATCTGACCCATCCTCCCCTTGAAAATCTCACTCTCTCTCTCTCTCTCTCCCCGCGCCTCTCTCTCTCTCACTCCACTTTCTCTCTCTAGAAATGCTCCCTCTCTCTCTCTTGCTTTGGTTCCATTATTTTTCGATGGGTTTGGCTTTTTTCGAAAGCTTTGTTTCGGTGGAGATTCGTGAACACCGAGCCTGGAGCTCGGAGCGAGACAACAGAGAGGGGCCGCTATCCGCACCTGAGGTTCGGGAATAAATATTGAAAAAAAATATCATTATTTTGCTTTTGATTTTTTCCTCTCTCTCTCTCTCCTCGTCTTCGGCGTCAGTAGAGAGAGAAAGAGAGAGAGGCGTCTGTTTGGTGCTGCCCGCTACCCGCTGCCCGCTGCCCGAATTGGTGCTTGCGTGTCGCTTTGCCTGCTGCCCGTTTTCTTTCTTTCTGCTTCATTCACTTGCCCCCCCCCCCTTTCCATTAGCAAAAGCCATCCCCAAGACATAAAACATGGCGCGTCCTTCTCACTCGCTGACCTTTCTTATTAATTTAAAATTTCTCTCTTTTTCCTGCCCTATGTTTAAAAATTTGTATTTTTCATCAAGCTTTTGACCGAAATAAAATACGACTATTCACTTCTTTCCTTCCATATATATATATATATATATGTATATGAACTATTCGCCAAGCATGAAGAAAAGTTTAGAACAAAATCATCTAATTTTCTCTTATAGTTTTAAAAACTAGTCATTCAAGAGTCAATATAGTGTTACCAGTAAAAATCTACCTACTATGTAATAACTGTAAGAGAATGACATATCAAGACTCTCTTACCTAGTTTCTAGGGATCGAATCTTATAGTTCGTTATGAGGTTACAATAATGCCTCTCTAATGACTTATCAAATTAGACGCATGGGTTAGATCCTTCTTCTTTTCAACCTATAGTACCAATAAATTTAGATTAAAAAGATAATGGACTCATGTAACTTTATAAGAAATGATTACTCGCGTGGACAATAGTTAAAGTAAGTGAAAAAAGTTAAGAAAATAAGAACTTAAAGTTGTTCACCCTTAATCCGAGAGTTTCGTTCACTACGATACTCGGGATTTAAGTATGAAAAATAGTTACAAAGAAAGCTCAATTTGCAACAATGCAATTAGGTTTCCTAATAGGCATACAGGGTTTTTTATATCATTCTAAGAGATTATTCTTTAAAAAAAATTCAATATAAGTATAATATTGTTTCACTAATTACAATTAATAACAATCTAAAGATGTGCGAATCTCAAAGAAGATTTTATTCTCACTTTAAACTGTTTGAAATAAATCTTCTAATGTGAACTCTGTGATTTTCGGGTTTCAAATAATTGAACATGCCAACTCGGTCTACATCCTTTCGGTAGGATCAAGTCGACTTTCTTTGTATTTGACCAAGTGCTATAAAATATATTATATATATGACTGAGTTTAAATATCACTCTCTAAATACAACACATAGACTTCATGTAACCTCAATATTAAATGTATATGTGTTCTTAAATATTAATGGCATACTTGGTAAACTAAGAAAGTCACAAGTAAGGTGAGAAATACATATTTTTAACCTAATGTATTTCAAATGTATCTAGTTGATACAACTTAATTTTTAGTATTCCATCAATTTCTGAACAAAATGTGTTGTTTAAGTTTCAGCGTTTTTTTGTTGCATGGACTCAAATTTCATCGAGCCAAATAAGACAACAAATTACTAAACTCTACATAAAAGAAAAGTATTATTTTAAGTGTTTCAAAATGTAATATTTGTTTTTTTTTTTTAAATAACATGGTGATTTGAAGTCGGAATTTCTCTATTATTTGATTAATGGTTAATTAATGTTTTTACAATAATTGGTAGAGATAAAGATACTATACTACGCTAGTCTAGTGTTTCTATAAGGAAAATCTATACTTGTTGCTTTATTATACTGCTTTTTGACTGTTACAAGGAAGTGAATAAACAATCTCTTCACTTGAAATAACAAAATAATAGAAGATACCTTTTTTTTAAAAAAAAAATTCACAATTAAGGGAGTGTTTGATGAATGAGTTTAATGAGTTTAATTTAAGATTTTTAAGTTTTAATAGTAATTTTTGTTGACTTTTTAGAAAAGATAAAAAAAAATTTTCAGAAAAGACAAAAAACTTTTTCAAAAAAAGATAAAAATTATTATAAAAAAATATAATTTAATTTAAAATAAGATGACTAAACAAACAAATCTTAAAACATGAAATTAAAAAAAAAAATTCACCCTTTCCACGTCTATTTTTCAGGACAATTTAAAATCCAGATACGAAGAAGTAAGGTTGCCATTTCTATTGGAACTCGACATAATTTTCTTTTTTAATCAAATACGCTTTTTTGTCTTAAAAAAAAAAAAAGAAATATATTTTACTATTTTTCTAACGCATATGTTGGAGCAAGTTTGAGAAAGTCGACCACACGCGCGTACAAGCGCGTGGGAAATTTTCAATACGAATGGGAATATGAAAGAGGACCACCGTGACCTAATTGTCGCGTAGCCCCACCAGAGCAGTTTGACTAAATAGCCACTGAAAAGTTCGCTTTTCGCTGCCCACAGAGCGAGGACTTTTTAGTCATTTCACCTATCTTTCATTTTTTCCTCAAATCTTTTTCTGTTCTTCCTTTAATTTCACGCATTTTCTCTGCACATCAAGTTCGATCCCAGCCGTCCAAACCAACGCCATCCCGATCGTTCTTTGACTTTCCTCTTGATTCGATTCAACGGCTCCGATTTGTCGTCCGCTTCGATTCGACGGTTGTGAGTGAAGGTGGCTTAAAAAGGTGGGCCCATTTGGGTTCAGAATTTCTTGAGATTCGGAGCCAATGAATGTGAACAACAGATTTTTGTTTTGGTGCAAAGGCGA
>JAFMPE010105399.1:6063-19140 GCA_024759925.1 Ficus religiosa | reverse complement strand
TTTATCTTAATCATTAATTTAACACCTGAGTTTTTCTATTTTCAAAAGCTAAGAGAGATTAATATATAATTTGCAAGGAAACCCCTTCACCAGTACCAAACAATATGTAGCTATTACTTACCAAATAATTGACCATAGATAATTTTTAAGACAAGGTTAATACATGTCATATTTTCATGATATATCCCAAATTTGGTATTGGTCATCAAGTTTATAATATTATACATGCAGCTCGGTTTTCGGTCATCAAAAAAACAGTCTCAAAAAAGAAAATTATCAGATTTAGATAAAAACATTTGAACGGTTCAGATCGTTCTTATAGCGTTCATATATATATATATATATAAAGAGATGTAATATAATTTCTTCCAAAGTTTTATTAAGCCAAGCCTGCAACACCAAAAATTCATTCCTAACTCGATTAGAAAATATCAACTACTGGTTTCTGACATGTTCAAACATCTCAAAAAACCATGGTTGGCGTAAAGGGGCATTATAACATACTACATATATATATATATCCAACACAAACAACAATATATATCTAACACAAAACAACATCACGTACATATAATATATAAAAGCAAATTATTAAAGTTAAGAGTCAATGGAATTGAAAGCTTTGTCTCACTCCGTGTATGACAAGCGTATTGACTGCTGACATTGAATGAAGAAGCTCCACCGTCTGATTCTGATCCATAGGAGCCCCGACTAATACACACCAACTCTACCATTTGACTCTTGGCCACGTGACTGCTTCTCTTGTACGAAGCTTCAAAGATATTGTACTATTTTATATTATGCATATATACAAACATACTTATATATACTTATATATATATATAGTAAGGGTCCGTCATGCAGCACCTTTCTTATATATCATTTATAATATAGTTTGTATTATGTTATACCAATTAGATTATAATATTTTTCAATAATACTTATCTTTACGTTAATATATAAATAATATCATATGACAATATTTGAATAGTAAGAGAGAGAGAGAGAGGAGGGTCCACGTGAAACACAACTCCAATGTAAGCTAACTTGTGCCTCTAGCTGGGAAATCGTTGAAACTGAACTTTTCATTGCATTGTTTAAACAATATTTGGAATAAAATTATGCAAGAGTTGTGGCTTGGAGCGTTGACATTTTTGGTTTGCCTGCGTAATGGGGCAATAATAGATGAGTATCAAATTTATGTATATATATATATATATATATATATTTTTTTTTTTTTTTAACAGCAAAAGTCTGAAAGTAGTGGTTTGTTTTTATTTTATTTTTTTTATAATTAGGAGGAAAAGTAGGGGAAGTGGCATAGGTAAGGCAGATATAAATATTGGTGGAAACTAATTATAAGATCTGCTATAATTTGCTACAGTTTTATACAGAGGAGAGAACTAGCTAGCTAGGAGTTGAAAAAAAAAAAAAAAAGATATGCCAAACTCTGATGGTGCAGATATTATAGAAGAAAAGAAAGTTGATTCCATAGTTTCCCATCCACAGAATCATCCAAGTTCTGATCAAGTTTCAACAAAGGTAGCAATATGTAATTTTCATGTTTTGATTTCTCTTTTTTCTGATAATTTTGTTTGAGCAGTTTTTAATTTGTAAACAGTTTCATTCATGCATGATCAAAATATGGACGTGTACAGTTTCAAATATGAGCTGTAATAATTGAATTTTAATAACTAAGTGATATTAAGATTCATTTCTGAATTTTAATCCGATTTTCGATTCGTTTGATTTAGGCGTCGGAGCTTGAAACCGCCAAGGCCGAAATGGGAGAGGTCAGACAAGAAAACGAAAGGCTAAAAATGGTGTTACAGCACATTAAGAAGGACTACCAATCTCTCCAGTTGCGGTTTTTCGACATAGTCAAACAAGATCATCAAAATCCCGAGAAATCAATTGCCTGTACAGATGATAACAATTCGGTTTCCAAACGTGATCGTGATCAAACTGAAGAATCCGAGCTCGTGTCGCTTTCCCTCGGAAGGAGTCCAAGATCAGAGGCTAAAAATATTATTGCTCAAGATGCTAATAACAAAAATCTAAGAGATCAGAATCATGATGATCAAAATAATCATGGTGATCATGACTTGAAGGCCAACCTTACGCTTGGATTAGGCTCCGAGATGCAGTTGTCTACTGAGCTCGTGACCGATCCTAGCCCGGAGAATAGTTCGGAAGAGGTTAAGGAATTAGCAGAAGCTCATGCAAGTAATGGAGATCATGCATGGCAGTCGAGTAATGGAAATCCAAAGACACTCAGAAATGATGGAGTTGATCAAGATGTTTCCCATGAGCAACCTCGCGCTAAAAAAGCTCGAGTTTCGGTTAGAGCTAGATGCGATACTCCAACGGTTAGTGCACAACTATATCTTATCGTTTATGATACAGTTTTAAATGGTCAGATCACATAATTTTAAATTTTTTTTTTTCAATCAAGCACGAACAAATTATAATTTGCGTCCAATTCCATCTAATTTGTTCCATTTTTTATATTTTATTTTTTAAAATTAACAGATGAATGATGGATGTCAATGGAGGAAATATGGACAGAAAATTTCGAAAGGAAATCCATGCCCGCGAGCATACTATCGCTGCACGGTTGCACCGTCATGCCCAGTAAGAAAACAGGTAAATTAGGCTAAAACAAAGCTGTGAATGGTATATTTTTTTGTTCTTCTTTAGCTTAAGAATTTTTACTCAATATATCCGTTTTTTTTTTTTTTTTAATTTTTTTCAGGTTCAAAGATTTGCCGAGGACATGTCCATCTTAATCACTACCTATGAAGGAACACACAACCACCCACTTCCAGTTACCGCCACCGCCATGGCTTCCACCACTTCCGCCGCAGCTTCCATGCTGTTATCTGGCTCTTCAACATCTTCTGATCCAACCAATGTCGGTTTCGGTACAACAGCGACCAAAAGCGCAACTCCTACTGTGATTAATGGACTAAATTTTGGCCACTTTGACACTATGAGAACTAAGGCACAGTTTTACTTGCCTAATAGCAGTACTACTTCCTCTCCTTTGTTCCCAACAATCACTCTAGACCTCACAACCTCATCGATTTCTTCATCGTTATCATCGTCATCAACGCATTTCAATAGATCATCGCTATCTTCGAGCTTAGCTAGAATTCCTTCTTCAGGTCTAAGTTTCGGAAATTCCTCGGAACCCAACATTTTGCCAACACTTTGGGGCAATACTAGTTCATCATCGTACCTTGGTCATGGCAACACAATGTTGCCCTATGACAAAGCCCATATTGGCTCCTTAAACCTTGGAAAACAATCCCATGACTTTCTTTACCAACGTAGCACGGAGAAGTTCAGTAACCAGGGTAATATTCCTCTTCATGAGTCTTTGACAGAGACGTTGACCAAGGCGATCACATCCGACCCCGGTGCTTTCAAGTCTGTTATCGCGGCTGCAATTTCGTCGATGGTTGGAGGCAGAGAAACCCATCCTGGGAGGCAGGACGGCGCGGAGAAATTAGGTCAAGGTTTGACGTTGGCAGAGCAGGCGGCGACGGCTGTTTCTCATAACAACATTCCTCCATTGATGCAGAATGGAAAAGGACTGGCATCGAGCTACTTCAACAGATTGTCATCTTCCAATTTATAGGCAGGAATATTGCTTGGTGTTTCTCCAATGACTGACACTCATCACAAGTTTTTGGGAACATTGTTCTATAAATATTGCTCGTCATCGTTAGTAATTAGATCAACACACATGTGATAGCGTATCAGTACTGTTTCGTATATTGGGATATCACAATTTGTTAAGCAAACAGTAATGAAACGCTATCACATTTTTATCATTAATGATAGTACACTGTCATTTTAAGTTATTGGTATTCCATTTCTTTTACCTTTGATATGTTTTGCTCTCGTTATAATTTTTTTCTTTTTTTCTTCTCTTTTGTTTGGAGCACTCTTTTTAGGATTGGTTACTGGAATGAGGGTCGTACAAATCATCTTAGGTTGAAAGGAAAGATAGGGGCGAAAAGATTATAGTATGAATTTTAAGACTGACAATTTTTGGTTAGAAGATTGTAGCACATTAAAAATTGGATAAGGAATTCAAAATCTTTCCGATGACTCTAATTTTGATCCTTCAAAAGTTAAGGAGTTGGAGGAGAAGATATCATAAAAAGTGAAGTATCCTCTCCTCCCTCATTATTTCCCTCATTTGGGTCCGGTTGGCTCTCAGATTTGAATTTAAAAAGTCCATTTCAGTTTGTCTTTTTCTGAAAAGTCAATAAAAATTTTATTTAATTTTTAAAAAGTCAATCAACTTCAATCTAAAAATTCTATTCCAAACCAGTACACCAAACACAAGTTTTATGCATCTTGTCATCCTTTATATTTTCTTTGCCCTTGCCAACTACACTTCAAATCACACGTATAGAAATTTTGTGAAAATGTAAATCAAATCCATACTGAGCAAACATGGGAAGTTGATTTCAGCACAAACATGCTAGCACTTGAATACTAAAATTTCCTCATTTACTTGATAAAAGGAATTTTGTTTTTATTTTCTTGACAACAATTCATATTGTCAAGTACACATAACACAATGAAACCGTTCCCCGGTGAACAAAACTTGATTACACTTGTATTTACAGAATTCTCTTTGGTTGTTGGTTCTCATTTAAAAATGAAGGCAAAAATAAAAATAAAAATAAATAATAATAATAATAAAACAAAACAAAAGAATCACGAATGACAACGTCTAAAGTCTTGAATTCCTTGTTCTCCAAGATTTTATCCTGGAGAGCTCATAAGAGCCAAATGCACTGCCTTTACCATTCCAATAGCTTCTGTCCCATTGTAACATTCCCACCGTGAAAGCTTTTCCAAAGACTTTCTCCGAAAACCTCGAGAAAAGCGTGTCACTTTGACGACAAGGGAAAACATAACTACCAATTAAATTAGTCATAGATACGGCTGATTATTTCTGTCTTTCCTTTCTATGAAACCTTGAGCAATTCATGAAATGCTTCTTGGGGTATATCAACAGAACCAATACGCTTCATTCGCTTCTTTCCTTCTTTTTGCTTCTCCAACAGCTTCTTTTTCCGAGTAACATCCCCACCGTAACATTTAGCAAGAACATTTTTCCTCAAGGCAGATATCCTAATACCAGCAAAGAAAAAGTTCGCTGAACAATGAAGATTTGAGCGGAAAAGCTAAGACGATGTACAAACTTTAATCAGAATCTTAAACGAAGAACTTACGTTTCCCTTGCAATAATCTTAGTTCCTATGGCAGCTTGTATGTTTATTTCAAACATTTGCCTGTTCAAATTAGACAAACCTGAGCTATGATAAGAGCAGACATAAGTAGGATGCGGTAATTTACTATAGAATATGGGTCAAATGTACCTGTCTATGAATTTCTTCAGTTTATCTACCTGTTCACGACCGACACGTTGCGCCTTCAACTTATGAACAATGCTTGCCATTGCATCAACTGGTTGTCCATTCAAAAGGATATCAAGTTTCACCAAATCAGATTCTTGGTATCTGTTATAACCAATTTGCCACAACGACAAGAGGCAGAGGTGGTCATTCAATTATCTCCGGACACCGGGAAATAATAGAATTTCACTTTATATGATGGAAGCAAGAGAGAGAGGTTACTTACTCCGAGTCCTCGTAGTCAAATGATGCATACCCTGATGTTATACTCTTCAATTCATTGTAAAAGTCGACAACGATTTCCCTCAAAGGTAAGCGGTATTTCATAAAAACTCGTTGGCTGCATGTGTTATAAACTACAAGGCTTAATACTTGAAGATTCAGAAAATTATTAGTACATAATACTTACAGAAGTAAAGAAAGAAAGATCAGTTTTAATTGAATATGTGTGTCAATTATCAAATACACAAACATTACAGGGGAGAGGAGAAAAACTCGAATATGGAAACGGAGTCCCAACTATTTGCAGTATATTATTCATCACAATTAACTATCACTTTTTGATAGAAAAAAGGGGTAGTTACCTGTCCATAAATGTATATTCCAACTGCTGTCCTCTCCGCTCAGAACAGAGGGTGATAATAGGCCCCACATACCTTCAAGTTGACAACATAGCGCAATCAATTCAGGGCAAGCAAATGCCTTGCCTGGTGAAATATAACTAATGCCAAGGGTGTATGAGAGCTTACTCACTAGGAAAAATGATTGTAGCTGTTACTGTAGGTTCCCAAGAAGCTACCAATTGTTGCTTAGAATTTGATGGCAATGCGGCGGGATTTTGAACTTGTATTTTGCTAGAGTGTTAAAAAAAATGATGTTTTATTACCCAAGCCATATATTGAGTAAGACAATCTTCAAGACTGTGAAGCACATAAGACATACCTCCCGTCAGCATATTCAAAAATGTAGGGAACTGTTGGAATAGTAGAAATAACGTGAGCTCCATATTCCTATCATTCAAACAGAAGATTCAAATTCAGCAAGTCAAACTGAATAACAAATAGGCGTGAGCAACCATCAGCAAAAAGACCATATTTCATAAGGCATGAAGCTTGAGAGAAGATATAGATTTTACCATTATCACCAATGTCCCGGTGAAATGGATCATGGCTATAGATGTATCACGCAAATGCATAATTGCAGGAAAAATATCTAACCAAAAGAACGGCAACAAAAATAAAATGAAAAAAAAAGAAAAAAAAAAAGAAGAAGAAGAGAATAGAATAGAGCTGGAACAGAACTATTCTCATATTTCCTCTAATATTCTTGTCCTGAGCAACGTATGCCACTCTTCTTATATATATTACATTCCGAAAAAGTGATCACCTTGACGGATTACAGTTATTTTTCTTTCATAGATACTTCAAGTGTACCTGCTCAAGTCGCTGATGGAAAACATCCATGTGCAGCAAGCCTAAGAAACCACACCTGTCGGCAGAACATAATAAACAAAAATACATCATATGAAGGGACAAGAAATGACAAATGCTGCTCGAATGAACAACCATTAACTAAACAGAAGAAGAAACCAGTGGAGGATGATTCGTGTCAAACCTGAAACCCAGACCTAGTGCTGTGCTACTTTCTTTAGCAACAGAGACACTAGCATCGTTACATGTCAGTCTCTCTATTGCATGGCTAAGTGCCTCAAAATCCGATCCATCAGCAGGGTAAAGACCAGAGAACACCATATGTCTTACAGGTTTGAATCCTATATTTTGAACACCAACCATTGCAGTGTTAGCACAATAACATATTTGCGATTGGGAGAAAAAAAGATAAAGAATAAATAATAAAGGAAAGGAAATGACAGACATACCAGGAAGAGGCTCAACTACACTCCGAGTATGAAAAAGGGTATCTCCAACTCGTGCCTCTTTGGTTGAACGCATACCACTCACAACATACCCCACTTGTCCTGTAAGAAGGACTCCTGTAGAGGTGAGTTCAGGATGCATGATCCCGACATCCGAGACTTCATAAGCTTGGCTGGTCGCCGCGGACGAAATCTTATCCCCCTTGCGCAGCACACCGTCAACGACTGCAACATGGCATATCACTCCTTTGTATTCGTCATAGTAGGAATCCAACAAAAGCATCCGCAAAGGCAAATCTCTCCTCCCAGGTGGAGGTGGTATGCGCTCAATGACTGCAGGAAGGACTTGTTCAAGACCCTGCCCCGTTTTCGCAGATGTTAAAAGAGCATCGGCAGGGTCAAGATCAAACATGGCCTTTATTTGAGCCTTAACCCGATCGGGATCAGCAGTTGGCTGATCAATTTTGTTAATAACTGGTATTATTGCCAAGTTAGATTCAAATGCCAGATAAAAGTTAGCAACGGTTTGCGCTTGAACACCCTGCGCAGCATCTACGACCAAAAGGGCTCCTTGGCAAGCTGCTAGTGATCTCGAAACTTCATAGCTAAAATCCACATGACCAGGTGTATCAATCAGATTCAATAGAAAACTCTGTTCTCCTTGCTCAATATTTCTATCTGCACCATGAAAGTTGTGCTTGTGGAACATGGTTGCCGTCTGGGCTTTCACAGTAATCCCCCTTTCTCTCTCTACCTAAGACGACCAAACGAACGGCATAGAAAATCACATATCAATAGAGCAAAAGATTTGAATTTCTAGTCCAATTAAAAAATGCTCAGAGCATCTTCAACACAGTGTCAAATTAATGTGCCAATGCCAAATTTTGGCATTTTGGTAAAAAAAAAAACTGCTCTCCAATAGTGTCATCTTTGATGTCAAATCTGACAAAGGCTAAACTTGGAGACAAATTCGCCTTCCTTTTTTTTCAATCTAATTATTACACTTATTTTCAATCGTAAAATTGTTAAACACTAAAAGTTTATTTTTACGAATTACAAAGCTTAACGACGACGATGGATGTTAGATATAATATTAAACTAACATTAAGCATTATTTTCGTACTTTAAAAATATATATAGCATTGGCATTAGCGATGGTCTTACAACATATTTTCATGCCATTATTTAAACCTCACTAAAAACCCGCAAGTCACCAAATTTCCTACAAACAAACTGTGAACAATCTGAAACAAACCCATCAACAGAGATACAATTTGATGAACAAATACATGAATAAAAACAGAATTGGACCTGCAATTTGTCGAGGTACTGAGGCTGACCACGGCCTCTTTTGATGGTGCCAGTGAGCTCCAAAAGCCTGTCAGCGAGCGTGGACTTACCATGATCAATGTGAGCGATTATAGAGAAGTTCCGAATCCTTTCCGGTGGATACTGGTCCAAGTCCACGCCATTTTCTACGCTGTTCAGGCGAGAACTTGAACAGAAAGCTAGGCTCAGTCCGATACCGTGAGAATTGAATCGACCGGGAAATGGGTTGCCTCCAAATGGACTGACTTTGGAGGAATAATGGAGGAGAGAGAAGTACTTTGATGATTTCAGAGACTTTGAAGCTCTCCTCAAAAAACCCATTTGGGGTTTAAGCGAGCTCTGTGGAGCGGCGGAGAGAGAGACTTTCTGCGGCGAAGACGGAATTTAGAAGTCGTTTTTGCTTCGGAAATGGAGAAGTGGGCTTGTGGGCCAGTTGACTGGCTGGAACAGGCCATGGTTGAAGCCCAAAACTGATTGGGCCGAGTGTCTCTGAAGCTGTAAACGACGAGTCGTTTATTTGAGCCCAGAAACGTTAGTTGTCATGGGTCGATGAATAAAATAAGGGAGTAATAGCTAAACAACACATTTTGAAGAAAATAATATTAAATTATAGCATAATATTTTAAACATAATAATAAATTATAATCAGATTTATAAACATATATAATATTAAAAATACCTTTGCTCCTTCTTTCTCTCTATCCCTCTCTTTAACTTGAAACTATACATTTAAATTTATTGTCGAAAATTAAAAATATGTTTTTATTGAATATGTTATAAATTTTAAAAATACATATAAAATATGCTATATGTTATAATTTTTCAAACAAAATAGGATTAACAATGTGGGGAATGCTGTCATGTTGTTGTTGCAGATTTTATAACGTGAGTGTACGTTATCATTAATAAGTAATAAAGTAATGAATAAAGTATTATTTCTGTAAGGATTTATTACTCGCTAATTATCAAAATTGGTTAACTCTAATTTTATTTGAATAAACCAAAAAGAAATTTAAAATCAAAATCAAAATCAAAATTAAAATAAAAGCTCAAAATACTAAAAATCTATGGTTCCGATTTGACCATAATTATTCTGCCTTAATTATTCAATCTCAAAGGCTCCAATTTATTTTCCTACTTTATAGTCGAGAATCTCTAATCTATTCACTAGCCCCTCCCAAGGTCTAAAAAAAATATCCTTAAAAGCTAATCCACTATATTCCTATGTGAATCAAAACTAATAAGAACTCATTAAGATTTGTGGTTCTCATGTAGAGACTACATAAGCCATGAAGGTATATTCTTATCCCGCATGCAAACTATGGCGTTCAACACAATGAACTAGACACATAAATCTTCTTTCGATTTCATTATGATTAACTCATCAATTAAAAAGTGGCAAATTATTTAGAAGCATTAAGAATAGTGAAGAACACTCAAATAATGGAAAATAAATCAACAACTAAATTAAAAAAAATAATCAAAACATCATAATTAGGCTACACCAAAATCCTAAAAAGGAAAGTTAATTCATTAATAAAAATAGAAATCTACAAAATAATAGTTCAATCATTCTTAAATTATAAAAATCAAAAGATAAGAAAATAATAAGAAAACCCCTTTTACAAAGGTGTCACAAGTCTCTAAGATATTTCTCTAATCTCCTCCTCCTTGTCTTCTTGATCTTCAAGATGATCTTTCCTAAAATTTATAGAGAACAAAACCTAAAACTCAATATATATATATATATATATATATTTCCCTTCATTGGTCCGGCTCTACCAAGCAACCGGAGACCAAGACCCCTAGACTAATCCTAATCTCTCCTATTTATAGACTTATTCTAAAAAAGACAACTTTTGAAGCAAAAATAAGAAAGGGAAACTTTTGCGCACAAGGGTTGCAGCCTTGATAGCATGCATTTTTCTTCTTTTGTTTCCACTAAAATTTATGCCAAGATCGTGTGATTTGCCTGAAGAATCATTTGTTTCCTAACTTACTTAAATACACTAAAAACAACTTGAAAAACATTAAAATGACTCTTAAACTAGCAACGCATCAAGATGATTGTATTCAAATCACCGGTATAAACCTGGCTCATCAGTTGACCAGTCAATAGCTATTCCCTTGTATGTGATCAAAGAGGTCTCACATGTTGAGTAATAATTGTGTTGCGTTATGGCTATTTGTATTTGGAAACAAAATGTGTTATCTTACTTTTTTCTTAGGGTTAATATTGAGTTTTAAGCTGGTATTCTCAAAATTGCTCAAGTTCTTTTAATGGGCTTAAACCTAAGGCCTCTAATCTACCAAATTCATTCGAGAGCAAGGGCAATATCAATAGGCTACTACCTTGATGGTAAGATTATCTATTTATTGTATCAAGAAATGACGTAGAACATAAATTGCATGCAATTTATTTACAATAATCAATGTATATTTGAGAAGTACTTTCACATCTGATTATATCATAAAATATAAAATTCGAATCCTCATAATAAAAAATAAAAAAGGTATAATTTCATCATGAATAGCAAGAATAATTAGGGACTTCAAGCGATGTAACGTTTCATACCAACGGTGCTAGTCAAAGACGGCAAAAGACATTTAATTTTACTGAAGTTAAGGAATCGTCCGTCGACAAATTCAAGAAAAACGACAAAAAAAGGGTTCGACATGTGGTTCAATGACTAAAACGATGTGGGGACGGGGGGGTGGTTTGTTCCGCGTTAACAATGTTCACGAGAAAATGCATGGTCAGTGGACCCAACGTTGGTCACATCATCAAAGTCCCCACTTACGTTGTGGTGGTCGTTAGATTGTCCATTTAAGTACTGTGTACAATGTAAAATCTTGTTTTTAACTTGTCTTCAGTCAAAATTATCACATTATTAAAAAAAAAAAAAAAAATGTCCCTCAAGATCGTCTGTGTGTGCAGAGTACTGCAGCCAAAGGTGTCGGTGGCTCATCAAACTTTAAAGCCTTTGCCTTTTTTTTTTTTTTTTTTTTTGATAAAGACTTTGCCTTTGCCTTCCATTTTTACTTTTTGCTTTTCCCATTTTGTCTCCTCTCTTTAGAAGTATGCCCAAAATGAATTTGTGAAAGTGATCTATATATGTTTTACTTTCAACTTAACATATAAAAATAAAAAGAGTGATATGAAATTTATTTGGATAACTTGGCATACCTTCAAAGATAGTGTTATGTTGAATAAATAACATATTACACTTCTGATTTTTATATACCAGATACTATATTATAGAGGATAAATTACTCATTTAGTCTCTAAATTCTTAACATTATGTAACTTTAATCTTTAAATTTATTTTTATAGTTGAAATGCTCTTAAGTTTTTAAAATGTTGCTACAATAGTCATTTCGTTATTTTTTTAATGAAATCTGTTAGTAATTTAGACAAAAAGTGATACTAACTTCAGATTCCGTAAAAAAATTAACGAAAAATACTACTGCAGCAACGTTTTTAATAGTTTATGATCACTCCAGCTATGAAAGGGAATGTCTCTAAACTATTAAAATGTTATTACAATAGTCATTTTTGTTAATTTTAAAACAGAATCTGTCAATAATTTAATTAAAAAGTAATATTAACTAACGGATTCTGTTCAAAAATTAACGTAAAGGACTATTGTAGTAACATTTTAAAATATTTAGAGACATTCCAACTACAAAAAAAATTCAGGAATCAAAATTATACAAAATTAAAAATTGAGAGACGAACCTAACAATTTATTCTATTATATATTGTATATTACATGTGTATAATTACAGCAAGAAATCAAAAACCATTGGGATGTTACTAAAAAAAAAAAAAAAAACCCATTGGGATGGGTATCTTCGAAACGGTGTAGTCTATTTGTATGATAAAATCCAAGGACTCATGTGACGCAATTAAAAACAAAGCTACAAAGTGGTACCATATGGCTAGCCAGGAGCCATATCATTTAATGCTAAAGCTGCAACATATGTCATTATTCTCGTCTCTTTAATTTCCAGAATTATTATACCTTTGGTAATTACGCATTAAAAAAGAAAAGAAAAAAAAAAAGAACATTCAAGTCTTTCTGATCTGAGGCCCCAAAAACCTACCAATTTTAGATCCCAAGTCACTCTCATCCATTAAAACGTACGGAACTAAAAATAAAATTAAAGTTGTATCACCGATGCATATAGATATAAATTGTAGTTTGTATTACAGTATCAGAGTATATATTTAACATGTATAATAAGTGGATTGTGGTGAATATAAATAACATTTTTGCTTTCAAATCTCTAATTCTTGTGTCTTCGTTTACATAACCGGTTTGTGCAACGTATTTGAACTGGTAACGCTTCCCTTTTCAAAAGATTTCTCTATGAAAGTACACGGAAAGAAAGAGAAACAGAGAGAAATTTATGGTGCGGACTGGAGGG
>JAFMPE010105368.1:6353-19432 GCA_024759925.1 Ficus religiosa | reverse complement strand
CTTTATCGGACAGAAATTTGAAGTGTTTGTTGTAGGTAACTTAAAATGGCACAATTTGTAAGGATAGTTCATGAATTTTAGAATTATAAGAGTTGTGACGGTTTGGTTTTTCTATTTTTAATCAACCCTTAACTCTTGATTGTTGTGCAATGTTAGTCCGTCCGTCCAATTTTTGTTGGAATTTGTCATTACGCGGCTCATTGAAGAAGTCCGTCCAAAATATTTTTTTTTGGCTCGTGATTAATTTTCTGAGAAATTCCCTGTTCTGCCCATAATTTTACATATGTTGTTAGTTCAAGGTTCAAACCCAACAAATTTTCCCAAAAAAAAAAAAAAAAAAAAAAACCAACAAAGTTTAACACTATTGCATTTTTTTCCGGGTTATTAAATTTATTTTGAAAAAATGTCATTTTTTTTTTTACATGAACGTCTGTATTGATACTTATAAAAACAACATTACTTTTTCATTGAAAAATGAAAATAAACAAATAAAAAGTTGATAAAAAAAAAAGAAAGAAAAAATCTCTAAATTTTTTTTTTCCAAACTAAAGCAAATCTTTAATAAAAGGGGGAAAAAAAAAGAGACTATTTCACTTGATTTATTATAAAGAAATAAAAAGACAATAACAGATATTAGGGGTATGGTATATAAAAACACTCATTTTAAAATAATAGTTGGTTATTAATATAAAATTCATAGTGATACATGAAAACATTAGATGGATTTTGTACAAAAAAAAATATTAAACGCTTCAAAACGTAAAAAAGACATTATAGTTACATAATTATCATAAAGAAAAAACATCATAATAATGTAATAATACCATAAAGAAAAAAGCATATCACTTTCAAAAAACATCATAATGATATAATAATTATCATAAATAAATAAGCAATTTTATATCACATTTAAATTTTAGAAACTCACTGTTAAGACAATACCATTAATTCTAAAACAATATATTATCATAATAACATTATAATTGTCATAAAGAATCTAAATTTAACTTAAAAAACAAGGTTTCTAAGAAACCTAAATCATAATTAAGAAATATGTTTATAAAAAAAATCATACTACCAAGCAATTACTTTAATAAAAAATTAATTATTAAGATAAAGATATAACAATGATTAACAAACAAGGAAAAAATATAAATCATAATGGGGAAAAATGATGTTAAATATTTGTAAAAGGGTAAAATGGGTACTACAAGCAGATATTTTTTTAAAAATAGACATTTACACAAAATTATTGAAAAACATATATATTTTAAAATGAAATCCTAAAAATAGACTTTTTTTGTTTTTTTGTTTTTTTTTGTAATTATTTCCTTTTTTTTTTTTTTCTAGACACATTTTAAATTGCACGGTATGAGAAGATAAATGAAACAATATCAATTTGCATTTTTTCTAGACACATTTTAAAGTTTAGCACTATTTTCTATGTAACAGTTTATTTTTAATTCACACTTCAACTAAACTCACATTTCAATTCCAACTTACAAAGTTCTTGTTTGGCTTTGCTTTTGGAGGCTGCTTTTAAATTATTAAAGAATCTACAGCGTGTTAGAGGTGTTTCGTAAACTGTTTTTGTCCAGGCGCATATTCTAAAATACTACTGTGCTGCAGTAGAATTTGAAAAGCAGGTCAGATGATACTTTTATGAAACAACTTTTACCGTTATTGTACAAATTTACAAAAATATTCTTAGTAATAAATAATAATTTTAATATGCTTAATTTATTTATCTCCATAACAAATAATAAAATTACATTCATTTATTTATTTAAAATTAAAAGTCATTTTCCCTTCAAAATATTTTCTAATTGCAAGTTTGAATTTTCTAGCTTATTTTAAATATATTTTTTTAAATGTTAATATAACTTGTGTGTCAAATTGAAAATGTTAATATTGCTACAAGTTTGAAATGGATTTGTTTGAAAGATAAATTATTACAAGCTTGCCTGAGGCAAATATTAAATTTCAATTTCAATTGTTCATATTATTTAGTTTTACATTGATGCATAATTTATCATCTTGAACAAATATAGGTTGTTTGTTTTCTTATGTATTAAAAAAATCAAAATTGTACATTTTTATATTTTGGTGTAAAATATTATGAATATCGAATTTATTAGACAATAATATGTGTACTGGAATATTTATTAGATAATAACATAAAATGTACTTTTTGGTAATTATACGTGTACATAAACAATTTTATTTATTGTTTTCCAAACATTTAAATTTTTGCATCTAGCAATTTTGAAAAATTTTACCATAAGCCTGCCTACTTCTAGACAAAATAACTTTTAAACTCACAGTACAGTTACAATAAAAAAATTTTAATTACACAATGCTAAACTGGCTCAAAAGTCAAAACTCAAACTCCAATATTTCTTTCAAACGGACCTTAAGAGAGGGGAAATTAGAGGTAAATTTGAATTGCAAAATTCTGTCAAGAAACGTTGTTCCCAATGACCTCTCATACTTATTCTCAATCAAATTACAGAATTATAATACATGTAAATTAAGAATTTCAAAATACAATATATATAATTTTGAATAAAAGACTTAAATAATCCCAATCATCAATTGGAATAAAAATACATTTATAACATTACAACTAAGGAGAAAGAGCAGGATAACATTTTTTAAAAAAAGTAATTGAAAGTTATAGTATAAAATTTTAAAACATAATAATAGTATGACCTAATCAAGCCTCCTCCTCCTCTCTCTCACACTTATCTTTTTCTCTCTCTAACGTGAAATTATGCACTTAATTTTATTATTATAAATTAATCGTAAATCTATTATTCTTTGAAAAAAGAATTTACTAGAAAATATACACAATAGTTTATCAATTTTAAAAAATCTGCTGTAAATTTTAAAAATTACTGGCCATTCCCTACAATTTTACATTACAACTAGTAACAAGGAAATACAAGAAACAAATAAGGAAGGGAACGACACTATTTCTAGCAAAAAGGAGGGGAACGACACTAGTTGGGTTTCGATTTAAACCAAAAAAAAAAAAAAAAAAAAAAAAAAAAAAAAAAAGAAAAAAGAAAAGAAAAAAGGGCAGGGGTTTTCGCGCCAAAAGAAACTCAAAATCCCGAGTCCGACAAATTCGAAAAGCGAGAATATCTCTCTCTTTCTCATAATTATCTTTCAGTGCGGGAGAGTGTGTGTAATAAGTCGCATTAATCTCTGGGAGGATTTTCCTCCGATTCAATTCCAATTCCTTTTCTGTGTAATGTTAAATCACAAACAAACAGTCAAAACCTCCCAAAACTCACTCTATTTTTTTTTTTTTTTTTCCGTTTCTGATTTTCCCGAGAAAACGCTCGTAACGCTCTCCCATTTCTCTCTCTCCTAGGGTTTCACCTTTCCCTCTTCTTCTTCTTCTTCTTTTCCTCTTTCTCTGCTAACCTTGCCGGACGATGATGACAATGCCTCCGTCGGATTCGGTTTCTCCCTCTCGCACCACCTGCGCTTCTCTTCTCCGCGAATTACAGGTCTCTCTCTCGCTCTCTTCGATTTTATTGCCTTTTCTTTTGCACTAAGAAAGTTGGTTCTTTTTTCTTGGAATTTTCGGCACCTTGTATAGTTTCAAATTCCGTTTTGAAGTTTTTGCTGTTAATCCGAATGCTTTTTGGTTGTATAGTTACATTTGGGATGGAATTTCGTTTTAGGGATTTCCATTTTTTGGAATTCACTGGTTGGATTCTTGCTTTTCTGCAACAAGAATATCTTTGTTCTTCTTCTTCTTCTTCTTCTTCTTCATTTTTATTTTTATTTTTGTTTTTTTTATTTTTTATTTTTTGGTGCAACGGTTTTTACTTGCAGTGGTTATCAAATCGTGTCTTGAACTTCTTGGTGTGTTGCTTTGTTGCTTTTGTTGTTGTAGATAATTTGGGATGAAATTGGGGAGAGTGATGGCGAGAGGGATAAGATGCTTCTACAGCTTGAGCAGGAATGCCTTGACATTTACCGAAGGAAAGTTGAAAACACAAGAAAGTATAGGGCCACTTTGCATCAGTCATTGGTGGAGGCCGAGGTCGAAATCAACAACATTGTTTCGGCTCTTGGGGAACATGCCTTGCTTTCACGGGTTTGTGCCTTTCGGCTTTTTTGTTTCAATTGTGTGTTTAGTAAAATAGAAAATGAATATTGCTTTTCTTTCACGTTTTTTGGTCAATTGGTTAATCTTGTATGTATATTGAATTTCTCATTTTCCATGTTGTTTGGAAAGTTTGAGAAGGGGAAAGGCACTCTCAAGGACCAAATATCAGCAATTAAACCTATTTTGGAGGAATTGAGATTGAGGAAGAAACGAAGAGTCGAAGAGTTCTCAGAAATCCAGTCACAGATAGCGTGTATATGTGCAGAGATAGCTGGTAATGGTCAGTCTAAGAACTATGGTGACCCTCAAGTTAATGAGCATGATTTAACAGCAAAGAGATTGGCAGAGCTCAACTTGCACCTTAAAGAGCTTCAGAGTGAAAAGGTTCAACTGGTCAATTTTGAATACTGTTGTTCATCGATTAAGTTTGTGGTTGTAGTACTCATGTTTTCGTATTTTCATGCAGGCTTTGCGCTTGCAGAAAGTTGCTAGCCATCTTGGGTTAATTCATGAGCTGTCTGTCATCATGTCAATTGATTTCGTAAATGCAGTTCATGAAGTTCATCCAAGCTTGAGTAATTCCGCCTGTGGTTCCTCAAAGAGCATCAGCAATGATACTCTTGCTAGATTAACAGATTTGATTAACTCACTCAAGCAACAGAAACATCAAAGACTCAAAAAGGTGACTAAATATCGAATTTTACCTTCCTCTGAACAAGATTTTTAACATCAGAACATGCATTCACATGCTTACATTCATGTTTGGACTTGTGTATGCTAGTAATCTTTGCTACCCTTTGGAGATGTTCTAGTGCTGATACTTTTTCCCCATCAAATAAATTGTTGGACCTCAACGTATATGTGAATATATCTAAACCCAGATCTTTACCAGTACTAAAGTATTAGTTTTCTGTGGTAGGATTTAACACTATCGTGCCATTTCATGAGCTAGGTGTTTTTTTTATTTTTTATTTTTTATTTTTTATTTATTATTTATTTTTTTATTTTTCTTGAGAGAACATTTGCTGGTATAGATATTAGAGATAATTCAAGCTGGAATGTTTTTTTTGTTTTGTTTTGTTTTGTTTTGTTTTGTTTTTTGTTTTTGTTTTTGTTTTTAACTAAGCTCCATTAAGTGCGATAATTAGATACTTTGTTCTAGTTGGGTTCTATAGTAATTTCCTAAATGTTTTTTTTCCTTCCTCCTATGTGTTTTATATTTTAGTTGCAAGACCTTGGTAAGATGCTGATAGAACTATGGAATCTCATGGACACGCCAATTAACAATCGAAAACCATTCGATCACGTTACTAGCTTAATATCTTCCTCCATCGATGAAGTTTCAAGGCAAGGATGCCTTTCCCTCCAAGTCATTGAGCAGGTAATAGGATTTCTTCAGTTTCTCTCATAACTGCCTTTAGTCCTGGAGTTTTAATTTGCATGTTAATATTATGCTTTTCATGTTTCTCTATTCTGTAATTGTTAGACTGAACTTGAAGTTGAGCGGCTGAATGCTCTTAAGGCCAGCAAGTTAAGGGAATTGGTTTTCAAAAGACAAAACGAGCTGGAAGAAATTTACAGAGGGGCTCATATGGCTGTAGATAGTGATGCTGCACAACAGATCCTTGCTGATCTCATTGATTCTGGTTTTCCCTACTCTTGTTTTTCACTTACCAGAATGTGTGTAAACACATTGAAGCATAGTGATCTAATGTTTGGGTTTTTGTTTATTATTTTTATTTTTTAAATTTATCTTTGTTTTAATCACAGGGTTCTTTTCTTGGTGTCTCAATGGTGTCTAGATTTTTTTAAACTTTCCTTTTAATTTTAATTCTCGTTGTCTTTATCCTTTCTCGGCTTTGTTGCCCTAATAGAATGCACATGATTTGTGGTCTATACCTTGTTTGTTTTTCTCTGTTGACAATATTGTCAACACATATTTCAGTCTCGTGACAAGTTGAATTGTCCCCAGAACAAAATTTGGTACTTGTAAATGAGAGATTTATATTTCTAAACGTGAAGCATTTTTACTATAATCTAATACAGTGTATGTGCAGTCTGTTTACGTTATATGCACTTGAATTGGTTGGCTCATTATTGATGAATCTTCATTTCTGAATTTTTTTGTTACTTTTGTGCCTGACATGTGTGAAGTTTGGTTTTCAATTTCTTTCTTTACTGACTTTGCGGGTTGTTTGCATATATATGTGGATTAACTTTACTGTGGAATTAGTGAAGATGATTTTAGCAATTTCTTTCCCCTGTTATTCTAATCATTGCCTTAACAGGTAATATCGATTTATCTGATCTGCTTTCGAGTATGGATGATCAGATCGCGAAAGCTAAAGAGCTGGCTCTAAGCCGTAAGGATATCTTGGACAAAGTAGAGAAATGGAAGTTTTCATCTGAGGAGGAGAAGTGGCTTGAAGATTATGAAAGGGTAAACATTTCTCGTTGTTACTCTTTTAGATTTGGAGTCGAACTTACCTGCTATGTATGAAAAGTAGCAGTTAGAAATTCTAGATTCGCACCCTGTTTATTGTTTTTTGTTTTTTTTTTTGTTTTTTTTTGTTTTTTTTTGTTTTTTGTTTTTTTTAAATAAACACCCTGTTTATTGTTAATCAATTTAGAAGTAACTAGTAAGAGACACATAGCTTTAATTTGCCACTAGCAATTTTCAATTTTAGCCTTTTAATATTTTATCTTATTTAGCTTCATGTTTATCTAACGCTCCTTCTACGTACTTTCATTTTTTTATTTTTTTTTTTCAATTTTTGTCAGTGCTGTATAAGAATATATGACATATAAAAGGTTGTTTCAATAAAAGATTTTTAATTGTCTTTTCAAAATTAAAGTGGTTCAAGCTGTCCCAGCTGTTCAGTACATAAGATTTTGGAAAGTTGGAGAAATGGGGGTAACAAATCATAGAGATAAGTTTGAAGATAACATACTGTTCAGTTAATCAAATGTGCTACGAAAACATCATACTGTTCAGTTAATCAAATGTTCTACGAAGACATCTTTATACACTGGAGACTGGTGGTGTGAGTTGTCGGTTGTTTTTTTCATGCTAAAGAAATGTGAGCGAGGGAATCCAATCAGTGACATAAATAGAAGTAGAGTGTGAGGAAATGGTTATATATTGAGTGTGAGGAAATGGTTATATAAAAAGGTATGAAAGAGGCCGACTTTGATGAACTTGAATCTCGAGTATAAATTCTTGTAGTTATTTGAACTTGTTTTTATTGCATAGATTCATACTGTTGTGAAATGGAAGCGGTTGGTTTCAGATTTTCTACTTTTTCTTTGCTTCCTATTGATGAAATTGACGGATTTCTCTAATAAATGATATATGGAACCTTTGTAACTTGTTTGAATTCGTGCTCGATACTCTCCATAACAATGTGTGACTCACTTAGAAAAATGAACATTTCCAAGTTTTTCTCGCCTGAATTTATCACTCTCTTGTCCAGGATGAAAATCGATACACTCCAGGAAAAGGAGCGCACAAAAATCTAAAACGCGCGGAGAAAGCTCGAATTCTTGTCAACAAAATACCTTGTAAGCTCACATAGTTTTGAATAGTTATAATAGTGGCTTTATAACTATATTACCAAAATACCTTGACTTCTTCATTGTTGTCGGTGTCGTCACTGCCAATGTGGTTTTTCTTCTCATTCTTCACCATTTGCTTCTTTGTGATTTTGTTGAATTGGAAATGGAGGCAACCAAACCTTTGATCAATAATAAAAATGGGGTTAATGTGGTGAAGTTATCTGGATAATGTTATTGTGTTTTGATTGTAGGAATTTGGATATTTATTTTTGGGTTTCAACGTTCAATTGGAGGATTTTGGGTTTCTGTTGGAGTATTTTTTTTTTTTTTTTTGCTTCAAGTATATTTAGGTTTTTCTAACAGTCAAAATTGAGCATTAACTAAGATATGTCGGTAAATTTGATATTTAGTGAGTCCACATGTACTTATGGCGAAATTCCAAATGCATGGTGTATATTCTATAGGAATAAACCTAAAGATACGAGGTATAAGTATATGCATTTCCTGCCAGGTTTTCAATTCACTTAAACCATAGCATAGCCAGGTTTCAATTCACTGAAACCAAAAAATAGCTAGTTTTTCTTGTTTCCTTTCTGTTTGGTTTCTGTAGTATCAACAAATTCCTTTTTCCTCCAATCCATTGTCATTTTGAGGTACTATTTAGTCTTTTTCAGTCCTAAAATTGCACCATAAACTCGAGACTTTGAGATTGGGATTGATTGGAGTGATACAATTATTTGGAGTTGAATAGATTCAGAAGTCCATAAACCTAGGCAGTGTTTTAGGTGGATTTGAAGCGCGGATGATAACCAGAAATTACTTTGATGTTTGTGACGGAAGATTTGGTGCTTTTATTATTTTTATTAATAGTTTCTGATTTACCGTTCTGTTTGGTAACTTTGAAAATTTTGTTGAGTAGCTATGGTTGAAACTTTGACCTCTAAAGTGAAAGCGTGGGAACTGGATAACGGAGTTCCTTTCTTATATGACAAGGTGATTAGCAAAGCTGTTCTCTCTTCCTATGCACACATACTGACACTTGACGTATACCCTTTTTTTTTCCCCTTGAATTTCAATCCTGACACTGGGTTATTGAACTCCAGCTTCCCCTTTTAAAGAGCTTAGAAGAATATACTTTGCAACGGATGGAGAGAGAAGAGGATAAGCGCAAATCCCGGGTTGGCTTGCTGTTGCCTTTTCCCTTCATTTCATGCATTTTCATTTCATCGTGTAACATTGTGCTATGTGGTGTTGATGCAGCATTGAAGCTTGCCACTATGATTTCTTTTTTATCTTTTGCTTTGCAGAAAAGATTTTTAACATGGTTTCTCCTTTTGGTATTAAAATTTCCAGGAACAAAAACGATTGCAAGAACAGCTCGCTGTAGAGCAAGAGGCACTTTTCGGTGCCAGGCCCACACCAAAAAAGCCACTAGGTTTGAGCGCCAATGCAAACACAATGGCTGGGACGCCAGTCGGGCGACGTGCAGCCACCGGTTTGGGCCGTTACGGTGGAGTCTCAGCTGGGAAGGAGCGTAGAGAAAGTGGCAGGGCGAATAATGTTACACCGGTCAATTATGTTGCTCTGACAAAGGATGATTCAGCTTCCCGGGGCAATTAGTCTCTAGCTTGTAAGGTGTTTGTAAATGGTTATTCTGGTCCATATCTTGCAATTCTACATATAAGGAATCAACAATAGATGCGGACATTTGATTCTTTTGGTCTCTTTTTCGGTTGGGTTTTTAATACTAATTTTGGTCACCTAGATTCGAAAAATGTACATGACTAGTGTTTTCAAGAGCAATCAATACAGTTACAGGTTCTATTCAACTATAGTTACTCTGTCGTGTGACTGGATCTGTCTTTCTTGGGCTGCTCTTGTGCTTGCTGCTTCTGGCACAAATGATATGTATAACTATTGGCCCGTTTGAAGTACAAATTGCATTTAAATTATTCAAATTAAATGTTTACATTTAAATGTAGAATGCGGATTGTGTATTTAAATTAAATGTATGTTTGGATAGTTTTTATTAAAGGTAACATTAGAATAATGTAATGGTAGAAAAATGGCAGTATTGATTTTTAAAATGTGAAAAATTTAGATTTAGATTTGAGTTGAATTGTTGTGAAATAGTAAAATTTTCAAAATGAATTCATTCTAATAGTTGGCCCAATCAAACACCTGCTATATTTGAGAACGATTATAGTTATTTAAATAGTTAATCTAAACGAATCATAACTGGTGTAGGTATTGTTTCCAATGTGTTTTTGGCAATGTTTTTGCACGTCTTAATGTACGAAAATAAAACATTTTCTAAATTGCATTTAATTAGTAAATGCTTTAAAAATGAAAACGAAAAGGAAAAAAAAAAAAAAAAAGTAAGAATGGTCTTTGTGAAGGAAATGGAAAATGGTTGAAGGTTGGTGTTTGATATTGTTCTTATTTCTTTTGAATTAAAAATGATTTTGTTTTTGATACGAAAATAAAATTGTAAATACCCTAAAAATGAAGTTTATATCGCTTCTAAAATTGTGTTTGGTTTTATTTTTAGAGAGATTGGTTTGAGTATAAAAAATATGTCAATTGTATTTAGGTATGTTTCTTAAAACATGTGTTAAGTTATATACTATTAAAAATGAAAACAGAAACAAGAAAATAAATTTTAACCAATTGTCATTTTCTTCACAAAAATCATTATTTTCAGTTTTTGTTTTTATTTTCGTTTTCAAAATATTTGCTAAACAAATATTTTTTAGAAAACGTTTTCATTTCATGCCTTGAAAGACGTAAGGCAACATTTCCCAAAACGTTTGGAAACAATACTAAACACATTTTTTATTTCCATTTTCATTTTCAAGGCTATTTAACTTAACACATGTTTTTAGAAAAATATCAAAATATAATATTCATATTTTTCTTATACTCAAAACAAATCTCCAAAAACATAATTAAATAAAATTTAAAAAAATGATTTTGGCATCATTTTTAAGGTATCTGATTTTTAGTTTCATATATAAAACAAAATCGATTTCAAAGCATTTCGTTTTAGATGCTCTGATCTTCCTCAGAGAGCTAGATGAATTTCGCTATTTTACTTTTGTCGTTCTTACCTCGTTATTTCCTCCTTATTTCTGAAATTCTGTTTCATGAGTCGTAGATTAGAATATTTCTAGGGGTAGTTTCTTGTTTTGGTGGGAATTTAATTTCCTACTGTTTGTAGACTTGTACACTAAAAATCAACATTTAATTTTATTAATATATACAATACAAATTTTTCACGCACAAGGTATCAACAGAATTGATGACAAATCCACAATATCTTTGCACAACTTGAGAGCAGTACAATTTTGCAACCTAATTGCAACTAAATGCATGTTGGAAAAAACAGAGACTTGAAACACGTAACGAATATGCTTTCTTTAAATCGTTATTAGCCCCCTCTCGAAAAGAGATTATTTTGGGTTGAACAGCAAATTGCTTATAGGATATGACAAGCTTTTGAACGAATTTTAATATATAGCAAAAGTGAAAATTCAATTAGAAAAAGAACACAATATTTGTGAAAGAATAACAGTTGTAGAGAGGGAGAATTTCAAATTTTTTGTTATAGAAATTTAATTTCTTTGCAACTCTTTATAGTAATTTGATAACTTTGGGTGACACTCTTGGGGAAACAATTGCATTAATGTATCTTTTCAGAAAACGTATCTATTATGAGAAAATGCAACTCTTCTAAAGATTATATATGTTTTCAAATTTAAATTTAAATTTAAATTTGAAAAAAATATAAAAAATTTATTAATAGCAATTTAATCACAACGCGCCACATGTTACGCACACGCACCTCACATCCAAGTGCAAAGTGCGCCTAATAAGCGCCTCTACAGCCTCACTAAATTAACCTCTCAAGGTGGGAAAGACTTATAGAGTGTTCTACACTCTCATTCTGATCCCATGTGTGGGACTTTTTACATTAGTTGTCAATACCCAACAATTATACTAAGTTTATATATGAATAAAACCCAACAAGGCATACCTCTTAGGTCTTAAGATTTGGTGCTTCTTAGTATATTGAATTCATATAATACCGTATTATAATATATTATAGGAAAATTAGGCTGAGTGACTTATATTTGAGTCACTCAATCTAATAAATGATTAATTTTTTTTTTTTTTGTATCTAGCAAAAATGACTATTTTTCATTTTTTACTACGGTCAATTATTGATTTACCTGAAAATTAGTGATTTATGTTATATCAAATTGATAATAATATATGATCAATAAGTAATTGACCTTTTAAGAAAATTGATTAAAAATAAGGGCTTTCAACTAATTTTACCTCTAAATACTTATATTATATTATTGTTGTATGGCACAATGTTTGATTTTACACCGTAATAAAATAGTGTACTACATTATATATTGTTTGTTTGTTACTATATTGTATTGAGGATTAAGCTTTTGAAAGATAAAATTTAGATAATGATTCCGACCTCGCTTGACTTTGGTCTCATAGTTGAAGTCAGGGTCAAGATCTAGAAGCAATGTCGAGCTGTATTAAGGACCTTGGATTAGATTGGGACCAAAGACAAGGTTGGATCGGGATTCGGACCGGAGTCAGAATCGAGATATTAGATTGGTTTTCAAATTGGGTCTGCAGTCAATGTCATGCTTCGGGACCAGTGATCATTGCCTAGGCCTCTCATGTGGCCCATCACAAGTGTTAATTTGCTGGTTGGCGGATTCAGAAGTCAAATGACCATTGGTATTAAAAGTTTATGCTTGGTAAGTATGGTTGTATTTTATGCTCTTAATTTGACTTCAAATAATCATTATACTTGTCATACGTCAATGGATCGGTTTTATAATGATCCTACAGTAGAAAAATAAATGAAATATAGCACCAGGATTGTGCATCGGAAGACAAAAAATATGAACAATTCTAGAAATCAAACTCATGTAACAATATAAAAATCCTCAACCAATTGACACTCTTTGCTATTTTTCGCCCATCGAATCGATGTAGATGTGGACACACCTTTAGGGTTTGTTCAATTAAATTTGTAGACTTCTTCTCCTTACAACCATAAGAGTGCTAAAAATTAATTACCTCATAAGCCTCCAGTTTTGCCTCTTGTAATCTAAGTCTAAATAGCACCTTATTAAGAAATCTATTTATAGTAGGAATCTGTTTAATTTTAATTTTAAATAATCTTAGTATTAATCAAGTTTCAGTTTTAAAATAATTAATAATATAATACATTGAAATAAAGGAGGAAATTCGGGTGATTATGACTATCAATGTATGTTTAAAAATTATACTAAATATCTATTGAAATGAGGTTCACATATTGTCCCCTACAGGGTGGTAATCGAAATTTTTGGATAGATAAAGT